>JAOTRH010016354.1:0-22580 GCA_034768845.1 Heliamphora exappendiculata | reverse complement strand
ATAATAAGCCAATAAATTAGATTTTTTGTTATTTATTTTAGTCAGTAGTGAGTTTTTAATTGTTGATCAAAAGTCTACTTTCTCGAATTGGTTGGAAAATAAACAAAAATTTGATCAAAATATAAAAAAATTTATAAAAAAAAAAAATGCAAAAATCACAAAAATTAGTTGGTTCTAAATATATAAATCTTGTTTTATAGGTCATTACGATGTGTTTTTAAATATATAAACGTGATTAAAAATAGAGGAATATTACAGAAGTTTCGAAAATTTTAAATTTGGAACATAAAAACTAAGCATCAATGGAACTTATATCTAAATAAATTCTTAAAATAATTTTCATCATAATTATCTCAAATAAGGAGGTCCCTTATTTGTCTAAAGAAAGAGGAAAGAAATGATAGAAGAAAAATAACGAAATTTAATTGGAAAATCACTTCTCACCTAATTTTCTTTGGATTTATTTATTCTCTCACCCAAAATAGGAACCAAAAGATAGAAGGAAGGACTAAAAAAATCTTAATTTTCCTTTCCTTTCTTTCGTTTTCCCAAAGTTCCAAACACACCTTAGAATTCACAAGGAAAATGGTAGAGTGCACAGATGTGATCAAGGTAAAAATTGAAGCTTTTGCTCTTTTGCTGCTGTTGGTTAATGCTCCTGCAAGTGTATCATGTGATCGCATTGTATAATAAAGGTGTTTGGCATTGCTAGAACTTATAGTTTATAAATTGTAATTTGTAGTAAAAGTTATTAGTGTTTGATAAATATATTAGTTTATAACTAAAATAAATAAAAAAATTATTATACCTTATAGTAAAAATTATGAATTCCAAAAAAAAATTATCTAACTTATTACTAAAATGAGTAGAAACAAGCTAAAAGCTAACAAAACAAGCTTTGCGAAACACCTCCAATGTAGATATATAATAATTTTGATATTTTTGCTTTTTTCATTTTTTACATGTTGGACTTTTTCATGTTCAATTTTTTTTTCCGGAATTGTCACCATGAGATGATCCAAAAAAGCAAAATAATTTGATCAAAAAATTAAAAAAAGTTTACTAAATGCAAAATAAATAATATAAAATTTAATTTATTGACTTAATTTGACATATTTTTGTTTTTTTCTTAACTTTTTTATGTTCAGGTAAAAAAGCATTACTTTTGTGGCTCGTCTTGATAAATGACTCAAAAAATATAATAATTTGAAGAATTGGCTCGGTTTGAGATAATTTTTTATTTATTTATTTATGTATTTTTGTCTTTTATATATTTTTTAATATTTAATCAAATTATTATATTTTTCGATTCTTTTTGTCGATATAGGCCAAAAAAGTAAAACAGTTTGATGAAAATATTAAAAAAAAATTCAAATAAACAACCAAAATAAGTCGATAAACCAAATTTTGTATTATTTGTTTTCATTTTAGTGAACCTTTTTAGTCTTTTGATTAAAAGCTTTCACTTTTTTTTATTTATTTTGTTGAGACGATTTGAAAAATCAAAAATTTTTAATTAAAAGATTAAAAAAATCGGAATGACAAAAATAAAGGTATGTTTGTTTTGACACGAAATATTTCACAATAAAGATTTTTATGTAAAATCATTTTATGATTTTTTAAAATTTTGGGTGATACTTATAAAAATATTTTCTAGAAACAAATAAAAGTTGCCATTACCACTTCTCGCCGCCGCCATCACTATTGCCTCCACCGTTATCGTCTTATTCGATCGTCATCACTAGCACCACTGTCATAATACTTTGTGTTGTCTTTATCAAACCAAACACTAAAAATGAGTAGAATATTATACCGAAAAATATTTTACGTTGAAACAAACGAAGCATAATCAAAAATTCTAAATTTAACCCAAATAGGGCCAATAATTACAAAAATATTAAAAATATAATCAAAAAAAAATTATATAACAAGTTATAATAGTTAATGTGACATGTATCTACTGATTTGAGAGCTTCTATTCCTTCTAAACAATTCAACGGTGAGATAAAGTTTATTGAGACTTTTATCTTTTTAATCGGTTATTATTTAATTCAAGTATAACTACCAATTAAAATGTGATAATGGTATATTTTTTAATTAATTTATTATTATTTAATTTGAGTATTTAAACAATCTATTGAATTATCACTATTATTTTTTTTACATTTTTTGTTCCATATAATTTTAGTTATCATTATAAACTACTAAATAATTTTTAAAAAATAATAATAATATCTTTAAAGACGAGTTTAACCTTGAAAACAAAACAAAAAAACACTGTACCAAAGGGTGCCACAGTTAGATACAAGTTAGGGTACATATGATAGAGATTAAAGGAACTTTTCTAGACTACTAGATTTGGTACTGCGAAAGAAACAAAAAGTTCCCTAGTTTTGAAATTTCTGATGCATAGCAAGTACTCTCACCTTTAGTAGATTAGGACATTACACTCTAAATAGATGCACATACTTTATTGAGCTTCTTCTACATGATCATTTTCCCTCCTTTTCTTTCTCTCTGTTTGAATTTTTTTTTCTTTTTTATATAAAGCACAAGAGGCAGGTTAACATTATTAGGCAAAGTTTGTGATAAAATATTTATTTTTAATTTTTTGAACTTTTAATAAATTTTAAATTAATTTTTTAAATTTTTTTAGTTCGTCTCTATGGGAGAAACTTGAAAAGTAAATTTTTTTGAATATGAAAAAAACTTACTAAAAAATGAGCTAAAATAGTTTAATTTATTAGCTTATTTTATTTTATTTTGTGCTTATTTTGAATAATTTTAATTTTTTAATCATAATTTTTACTTTTTTTTCATTTGACTCCACCAAAAAATTTGTGAGATATTGTTATTAAATAATGAAAAGAAAAATTCAGTAAAAATTAAAATAAATAAAATGTAATTAGCCAATAAACTATTATTCTAAACCAGAGCTTATAATTCCATAAACTTCTCGATTGTGGATGGTAATAATATTTTAATAATGTGAGAAAATGGTTTCGGATGATTGGTTGGATTGATTCAATTATTGTTTTCGGTTTTCAGAAAAAAAAAAAAAAAAGATCAAGATAATTTTTTTTAATATCTGGACTGCCAATTATATATCTGTCTTCTTCTCCATGTAATGCCTTACTGATTTTGATTGTGTTATATGAATGTAAGTATGATTTATTTAAACAACGAGGGAATTTGGCATTCTTGAGTTGGCTTTTACTTTCTTTTTTTCTGCTAATTTTATTAATTTTTTATAATTTGTTTTATGTACGTACAACTTTTACAACAAGTTATAATTATTTTTTCTTCTATTTTAGTTAAAAATTAATATATTTATTAAGCACTTACAATTATTGCTAATAATAATTTACTAAATGTGCATTAAATAATTTTATTTATTCAAAATACTATACACTTAATGTCGGGTAACATTCCAATAATACCTGACAATTTTTCATTGAAAAAGTCCATTTAGTCTCTCCTGACGCTCTCTTCCATCTATGCTTGTAATTGTGACTTTATTTAATATATTAATTTAATAAATTAATTTGATCATTCCAACATTATTTGGGAAAAGATGATCTACCTGCTTTGGTTTGATAAAGACAGTGTTTCACATTTGATAATGTGTGGGTTCATGATGTTAGGAATTAGAACGTAAACTCTAATCCTACTCAAGAATAACAATTATCACACAAATCACGAAATAATAACAAAGAAAGATAAAAAAAGAGTCAATCACACAAACATAAGATTTACGTGATTCGGCAAGTCATGCTTACGTCCACGGGATCACACACTTCACTATATTGATTGAAAATTAAAAAGAAAAAAGAGTTCTTGGAAGAGAAGAAACGAGAAACTCAAAAAGAATAACAACTACCGTGCGACGACTGCAACCATAGCAGCTTATAATAGTACATTCTGCACTCAGACCGATCAATCGGTCTAAAGACGGATCGATCGGTCAATAATACCTCTCGATTTCTCTACAGCTGCTTCAGACGAATCACGTCTAATGACAGATCAATTCGTCTTTCCCACATGAGTGATTTTCTTCATTTGTGACAATTTTCCACTTAAAGTAAATCCACTCTAAGTCTTAAGATATCCTAGCAAACTCACTAACACCTTAAAACCACCAACACGTACAACCAATCAAACCGCTGTGATCCAACCTTCCGTCTTCTAACTCTAAAGACCAACTAAAGCCTAGCAGAGTTTCAGTTTGTCAATGTTGACCCCTTTAATCAACATATCGGCTGGATTCTTTGCTCCACTAATTTTCTTAAAATGCAACTGACCATTGTCTAGCAATGAGCGAATGAAGTGATACCGTAGCTATATGTGCTTCGTCCTAAAGTGGAATGTTATATTTTCAGCAAGAAAGATAGCACTCTGGTTATCACTGTAGAGCGTCCCTCTGTCAATCTTTTTACCCAACTCGTCTATCAAACCCTATAGCCATACCATCTCCTTTCTAGCCTCTGTCGCGGCAACATACTCTGCTTTTGTAGTAGAAAGTGTCACAATCTTCTACAACTTTAAAGTCTAACTCACTGCTATGCCACCCAAAGTGTAGACAAACCAAGTGGTGCTCTTCCTACTGTCAATATCGTCGGTTAAGTAAGCATCCACATAGTCCTGCAGTTTCAATTCTGTCCTTGTGAAACACAAGAATGTTTCTGTAGTCCCCTTCAAATATCTCAAAATTCATTTGACAACATTCCAATGCTGCTTTCCTGGATTGCTCATGTATTTGCTGACTACTCCCACTGCATGTGCGATATCTGGTCTGGTATAGACTTTGGCATACATCAAGCAATCAATGGCCGATGCATAAGGAACCTTGCTCATGTGGTCCTACTCTGTCTTCGAAGGTTGATCTTTAGTTAGCGTGAAATGGCTAGCTAAAGGCATACTGACAGGTTTCACACCATCCATGTCGAGCCTGTTTAGCACCTTTTTTACATTCTCTGCATGTGATAGTCTCACGGTCTCTTTAGTCTTGTCTCCGACTTTCCTCATCCCAAGAATTTGCTTGGTAGCTCCTAAATCCTTCATGGCAAATTACTTTAACAGTTGCTTCTTCAACTTGTTGTTCTCCTCGATGCATGGCCCAGCAACAAACATATCATCCACGTACAGCAACATAATGATATATGAGCTGTCAAACCTCTTGAGATAGCAAAAGTGATCACCTCCAGATTAGTGATCCCGATACTCTACATAAAACTATCAAACTTCTTGTACTACTGACTTGGAGCTTGTTTCAGACCATACAAGCTCTTTTTCATTTTACAGACCATATCTTCCTTGCCTTTCACTGCAAATCTCTCAGGCTAGCACATGCATATGTTTTCTTCCAACTCACCATGAAGAAACGTAGTCTTGACATCTAATTGCTCCAGAAACATATCCTCTGTAGCTACAATTTCCAGTACTATTCTGATCATTGTCAACTCCACAGCAGGGGAAAAGACTTTAGTGAAGTCAACTTCTTCCTTTTTCTAAAATCTCTGGACAACTAACCTTGTCTTGTAGCGCATACTGCCGTCATGTTCTTCCTTTACTCTGTAGATCCACTAATTGTGCGAAACCTTCTTTCCTACTAGTAGTCTAGTCAACTCCCAAGTATGGTTTGTCAGCAAGGAATCCATCTCATCCTTCATCGCTAACTCCCACTTCATCGAACACTCGGTCTACAATGCTTCTGTATAACTTTCTGGCTCACCACTGTCAGCGAGCAGAATGTAGATCAGGGACGGTGAGAACCGTTGTGGCAGTCTGATGCTCCTGAAAGACCTCCTAATTGATGTCACTGGTGTATTGTGTTCTACCTGTGAATTCACGCTCTTTTTGTCTTCCTCATTCCCATTCTGTTTGGCTTCCTCAGAAATGTCATCCAAGTTAATAAACTCAAATTTCTTAGTCTCTAGCAATGCACTGTCTGTCTCTGCCTTTGACATGTCTTTGTATAACACTTGTTCATTAAAAATTGCATTCCTGCTTCTGATAATCTTCTAGTTTTTTTCATCTTAAAATGGTAGCCAAACTCATCATCTCTATAACCAATGAAATAGCATTTCCTAGACTTTGGCTGCAACTTACTTCTAGCGTCAGAATCAACATGAACATATGAAATACAACCAAAGACTTTCAAAAAAGATAACTTCACATATTTTCTGCTCCATACCTCCTCTGAAATTCTGACACCCAACGGTACTGATGGTCATCAATTCAGAAGGTAAGTTACTGTGTTTACTGCATCAGCCCATAAATACTTTAGTAGCCCAAAATGCAATCTCATACTTCTGGCCCTCTCATTTAGCATCATGTTGATCTGCTCAACCACGCCATTCTGTTATGGCGTTCTTAGAATGGTCTTCTCCCATCTGATTCCATTGGCTGTGCAGAAACTCCTTAATCTCACGTCTGTATATTCGCCTCCATTGTCTGACCCTAAATGCTTGAGCTTTAATCCAGTTTCGGTTTTAACCAAATCTTTTTACTTTTTGAACGCTTCAAATACATCAGCTTTATTCTTCAAGAAATAAACCTAGACCTTTCTGCTAGAGTCGTCAATGAAAGTAACGTAGTACCGTAAGCTTCCAAGAGATACAACTGGAGAAAGTCCCCACAAATCTGTGTGCACCAACTCTAACCTGTCTGACTTTGGTACCATATCGCCTTTCAAAAAATTGACCTTCCTTTACTTTTTGAAAATTCAACCCTCACACAAATCAAACTCTACAGACTTCAAACCTGACAACTTTTTCTTTGATTGCAGAATTTTCATCCCATTTTTGCTCATGTGCCATAGCCTCTTATGCCACACCCTCGTGTCTAAACCGCTGTTTGCCAATGCCACTGTATCCCTTGTACGCGTAGTCATGTACAGGGTATCCGTCTTCGTTCTTCAAGCCACTACCATAGCTTCTTTGGTGGCTTTTCACGTGCCACCAACAAAAGTCACTGAATGAACTTCAGCATCTTCCTGCTTGACAAATATCAAATTTTTCATCAATTTAACTACATGTCGTACCTTCTGTATCTTCTATATTAAACCATATGGAACTCTGATTCTGATATAGTTTGTACCCACGATATTCAGCGCCTCTTCGTCTGCTAAGTAACCTTTGCCAAAATCACAAGCAACATAATTCTCAATACTCTCCTGGTGCGTCGTAGTATAGAAGGAGGCCCCTGAATCCAGCACCCAAGAATCAATTGGTCTGTCGACTGAAATGAGTAGAGCATCTTGAACATTCTCTGCCACTACATTAGCTGACTCACCGTCAGCCTTCTTCTTTTGCTCCATATAATTCTTCTTTATGTGGCCAGTCTTACCACAACCCCAACATTCTGGCTGCCGTCCTGACCTGGACTTGCTTCTGCCCCTTCTGAATTTAGATTTGCCCCTATTCTGATTTCTGTTATTAACTCTGTCCCATGCTTTAACATTTAATGCCGAACCGGCATTCGACCCAGAATTAAATGCATCACCTGAATCCCTTCTACGAACCTCCTCGCTCAATATCAAATCTCTAACATCATTATTCTTCAGTTTATTCTTCTCGACAAAGTTATTTACTACTATTCTCATTGCCTCCTAACTGTTTGACAACGAGGCCAACACCATCAAGGCCCTGACTTTATCATCAAAATTGATATCCACTGAAGATAGTTGATTCATGATGGTATTGAATTCGTTTAAGTGTTATGCAACGGGTGTACCCTCAGCCATCTTTAAGGTAAAAAGTTTCTTCATGAGGTGTACCTTATTGTTTGCTGACAGCGTCTCATACATACTTGGCAGTGCCACCATCATATCCTCCGTAGTTTTCTCCTTAATTACGTTGTGCACCACTGACCGGGACAACGTTAATCTAATAACTCCCAACACCTGTCTGTCAAGTAAGGCCCGATCCTCATCCTTTATACCCTCTGCTTTAGATCCTAAGAGCAACCAGTGTAGCTTCTTCCCATACAAGTTGTCTTCAATCTACATCCTCCAATACCTGAAATCCAAACCATCTAACTTTTTGATTCTTGTCGATCTACCTTCTTCTGCCATGTGTATCCATCAATCGCTTAACCCAGAGTTCTGCAAACAGTTGTTGGGGATTAGAATGCGATCACTAATTCGGTTCAAAATTAACAATGATCACACAAATCACGGAATAATAACGAAGAAGGGAGAAAAAGAGTCAATCACACAAACACAAGGCTTACGTAGTTCGACAAGTCGTGCCTACGTTCACGGGATAACACACTTTACTATATTGACTGAAGATTACAATAAAAAAAGAGTTCTTGGGAGAGGAAAAACGAGAAACCCCAAAAGAATAACAATTACAGTGTGGCGGTTGCAACCTTAGCAGCTCATAATAGTACATTCTGCACTCAGACTAATCGATCGGTCTAAAGATGGATCGATCGGTCACGAACAGTACCTCTCAATTTCTCTACAGTTGCTTCTGACGGACCAATCTGTCTTTTAGGCCGATCGATCCGTCTAAAGACAGATCAATTCGTCTTTCCCACATGAGTGATTTTCTTTATTTTGACACCTAAGAGGGTGGAGATAACAAACAATGGGACACCAAGGGTTCTCGTGTTTTCTCTTCTTATTCTTTTTTTTTTAATTTGTATTTTGCCATCGATCATTTTAACAAAATATTTTACATGCAAAATTATTTAATAAAAAGTAAAATTTTCTAATTATTGGTGTTTGGTCGGTACTTAACAACTATTAAAATAATATTTAAAAAATTAATAAATAGTAAATCAAAATACCTTACCATTTTAATACACTATATCACTACTACATTACCACTTCTACCATTCTCCCTACCACTACTATATACCACCACAGCCACCATTCTCCACTATGACACCAAAATCACAGCTACTACCATTGTCGATGTCGTTGATATCTCCACAACCATCGTCGTCGTCGTCACTATTGTTGCCTTTGCCAGCATGACCATCAACGTACACCTCTATAACCATCATTGGCATTGCCTTTTTCACCACTGTTGTTGCCTCCTCTGTCACGCCCCTTTTCAAAAGCACAAAATCGATAAAGAATATTATCACATCCTGAAATTGCACAATTTTTTCTTCGCGTTACAGTTAAGGTAGTGACTAAAGGCATTCAGGTGAGACATGATATGATTATATTTTTTCAATATACCCAAACCGACGTATACCAAACAAAATTCTCAAACTGAAATTCTTTATTTATAGGAAACAAGCAGCTGTCCATACTTTGAATACGATATCATGTATCCCTAAACCAGCATATAAAAACATTAACTATGAGTCTGAAATTATAAACTTGACAACTGTGGTAGACCAACTCTAGCCATCCCTACTATCTGCAACCACAAAGGTTACATGAGAGTGTATTTAGTATTATAACGAACAAGATAAAAAAATAATTTTTCTACTAAAATATCATGCTTTCCATAAAAAAAATAAGATATTGCATCCACTTGTCACAAAAATTTCATAAATAACCTTATCAGATTTTTAGGATCTCACAAGTTATTACAAACTTTTCTCAATCGTTGTAAAAGTAGTACTTTAGGCTCAACAACTACAAATTATGAAATTCACTGTCTCAAAATAAAATTTTTGGCATAACCGCCACAATGCAAAATAATCATGTCTCATGCACAACTCATACCCAACAGTGACCAAGTAGTCGTCTACTCACGACCGGGAGTTCTGACGGTACCGTAACTTCAATTCTCAATACACGGATTAGCAACGTGATGGAATGAGGGCCACTCTCCACCAAGTACGAGTGGTATGTGCTGTTCGGGACTTATAACCCGCAAAACCTTTAAAACAAAAACCCCCGCTCAACGGGCAACCTCCCCCATAGGGAGCAACAACACCCATAATTGAACAGCCTCCCCTAACGGGATATAAAAGGTCGAAAACTCTTATAACTTGGCACTTTGGAATCGCATAACATTATCAAAAACCTTCATTTCACATGCTCATGCTTTGTAAAAGTGCAAATAGCATTTTTTTTAAAAATAACACCAGTGCATAATTCATACATTTCTGTTAAAAATAATAATTAAGTACTCTCACATGAATTTATGTTTAAAATAATACTGCATTTATGTTCAAGATAATACTTAAATATCTCACATCACATGCATTTATATTCAAAATAATATTGCATTTATATTCTAGATAATACTTAAGTATCTCACATGCATTTATATTCAAATATAGCATTTGTATTTAAAATAATATTGCATTTATGTTCAAGATAATACTTAAACTTCTCACATGCATTTATATTTAAAATAATATTATATTTATGTTTAAGATAATGCTTAAGCATCTCACATCGACTTAGGCGTGACAAAACTCTCTCCTTGATCGTGATCTCAAAATTTTTAATCTTCCAGTGATAAAATCTTAATGCATAATGGAGAGAGAGAGAGAGAGAGATTACAGAACAGATAGAGAAATGGTGGTCGGGGACGGTGGTGGAGGCTAATGGCGGCGTGTGGTGTCGGCGGCGTCCGGCGATGGCAGTGGCTGAGCGACGTCGGGCTCACGGTGGTGGTGGCGTTGAGTGTTTGGCTTAAATGCTCACTGTGTGTGAGAGATGATATGTTGCCACCAAGTATCTTTTATAGGCTGGCCCATTACCTTTGATTTGATCTTATCCAGAATCTTATTTATAATCCTGTCAAAATATATATTCAAAGAAATTTAGAAATATTTAAAATTCTTATCGCTATATTATTATTTGTCAGAAATTTTATTTTTACAAATTTTCTACGAGCTATCAAATAATATATATTTCTAAGGAGTGACACATGTCTTATTTTTATTAACTATCATGGTACGGGTTATTACATCCTCTACCACCACCTTTGTCATCTCGTTGCCACCGCCTCCACCCTCACTACAATCAACGCCACTATTGCCACCACCATTAACAGCGCCGCTGTTACCCGTTAAATTCTTGGAATTAACATGATCGAAACTAAAAATCCAAATGAAATACTACAATTATTCGTAACAAATAGCATAAGTAAGTCAGATATCGTATCACTCAGACAAGGAGGCTAAGTTGCGTTACTCTCAATAGTAAATCTATATTGTGATTTAAGAAAATGAAAGTTAATCTAATAGATTTTTTAGTGTGAAAAGTCTTATGAGTCCAAATCCCCCCCATAGACTCGCAACCGTAACGTACCTTATACTTATCACGAACTTGGACTAGTTACTCGCGTAATATCTTTTATGACTACAAGTCGTCACGAATTTTTCAAGAGAATTAACAATACACAAACCTAACATGAACTATCTTATAATGGCATGGGTTGTCCTCAATAAATTTGGCACAATCTGTCATCACAAAGCATAACTTATCTTTTATTTAGATTACGTTCAAAAGTAAAATGGTGTATAATTCAATATTTATAATCATATAAAATAAATATAAAAATTAAGAACAATCGTTGTATTGAATAGGAAAAATTTATCAAGAGTTACACAAATAAAGCAAAAGGAACGAATTCATTATTAATCAATAATGAAATTCAAACATTATGCAATAAGGGTTTCATCTAAAACCTTAAAGAAAAGCATCTAACCACTAATGCTTTTGTACATGATGTAGGGTTCTTGGCCAAGTTCGTCATGGGAAAACCTTTGGATGAGCTATCTTACTCTTTTTCGCTACTTTAAAATTCCTAACTTCAAGTTAAAGTTTGGTTTTTATAGCCCTCACTAATTAGCTCGTTGAGACAAAATTTGCACCGTATTGCATATTTCTGTTGGCACGGAGGTCGTGATTGTCCGAATGAATTGGTCAAAACAGTTCAAATAGGGATCGGATGGATTTATGTTGCAAATTCCGTTCTATCTTTTTTCAAGCTCCCTTTCGAACACTCCTTAAGCCTTCGATTAAGCTCTAAATTGCATCGAAACAGCTTGAGTGAACTAAAATCATGAAATGAATTAAATTATACCTAGTAACAATGATAAAAAGAAAAAAATCTAATAATTATAAATTAGAGGACCAAAATAAATGCTTTTAAGCCTCATCCAGGACACTGAAATGCTATATTATGAAACAATAAGGAATTCGGATATTTCGTTTATGATGGTAATTAATGTGTAACGAGACATAAGTGGCGTATTTGTACGTTTTTGCCATGGATTTTCAAACTCAAAAAAAGCAAGTGTAAACTCATATCTATCACCTTTTCAACATTAGCATTTTTTTTTAAACAACCGAAATAAAAGTAAAACACAAAACCTAGCTTCATCCTGTACAGCTCAGGCTCGCAAGATGGTTGGCACATTGGTTAGCTCTCTTAAAAATGTGTATTGTTAACGAAGTTCTCCAAACTAGGCAACTAGAGCCATGTGGGAGTGGTTCGGTGATGCTCAGTGCTGACCCTAAAATTTAGAAATTCTAAAGTGAATTTTTAAAATTGGGCCATCTTATATAATTTGTACGTACAACAAATTTAAAAGATAAAATTACTCAAAAATTAATTATAAATAAAAGTAAAATCACAAAAATTAGCACTTATTATCATTATCTGTTATTATAATAATTTAAAAATATTACTTAAGAATTAACTTTTTACACTTTTAGTTATGAATGTACTAATTACTTTTACGACATAGTTCTCATATATGTGAACCTCTTTTTTTCACTATTTTATGATTTTGCATTCAACAAACTTAACGGTTTATGATTGGCCTTAACTTGAAATCTTGGACATAGAAAAAAATATTTACAATTTGAATTCTTAGGTAATTGTATACTGAAACGAACTTTGCTAATGATTTTTACATGAACAACATAATAATATTAGACGTTCTTTTTTTTTTAATTGATCATTTGAAAAAAAGATAATATCTAAACTTATATAAAAGGTCTAAAAAAATTGAAGTTGCGATTATTTTAGGAGTTTTAACCCAAAATCGGCCCAGAATCCTTTAATCAGGATGCTCCTTTCTTTTAAAAAAGTTGAGGACTTGAAGTGAGGGACTTATATAATGCTGATAATTGGTACGTGGGAAATATTTATGAACCCACACCTCATTACACCAAATAATCATTATGTTGATTAAGTTGCTCTCAATGAAAGCATTAGAAGCTCAGATACATTACAATATTGCCTGTCTACCTTTCAATGCCCTAACCAAATTTCATAACCTAGCTTTGCTTTCATTGCCTCACTTTCTTTTTTTTCTTTTTTCTAAATTCTGACTAGTTAAATTGTTATATTTTTAGCCTATTTTCATCAAAACAGTTTTAAAAGGTTAAAGAGAAAAACCAAAAGATGAAAAAAAAATAGTGAACTTTTTTATGTTGATTTTTTTGGGGTGTTTGGTTAACTTTTTTTATTTTCTAATAAAGAAAATCACCTTTTTTTGAATTTTTGAAGGAGATAATTCAAAAAGGTAAAAAAAATGACCAAACAAAAAAATATATATAAAAAACAAAAAATACGTAAAAATCACACAAGTTAACCCAAACAGACTGTCTCTAAAATTTTCCTATTGTGTGCGTGCTGCAAAGTAGTACTCTTGTCGCAGTTGAAAATAAAAAGTAATTTTGTGGTGACTAAATTTAAATACTACATGATGTGACATTTTATGTGTAGTGATTGTATCATTTATGAGCTTACTATTCATTTTTAACCACTATATATAAGATGTCATATCATATAATAGTTAAATATAATCACCAAAATATATTTACTATTGCATTATTGTAGAAATAATATGGCACAAAAGGCATTATAAAGGGTTAGGATTTTCTTAGACTGAGAATTCAGCTAAAGAGATCTTGCTGGGTCTCTACATAAGCCTCACTTCAATAATCACTATTTATTTTGTAGAGCTTATTGATAAATTATTTATGCAAGAATTTCTTATTGATCAAACAATTGTAACCATATGATTGAATTGCATTGGAATTAAGATAAATAAATTATTTATTTTTAGATTAAACTATACTTATCGTTCATCTCTTTGAAGATATATGTGACCTAATCATGCGAATTGAATCATTTTGTCAATATTTTTTTTATATTTTTTTGTACCAATGATTTGTTTGACCAACCCAACAAGATATATGAGCGAATCAAATTATCAAGATTGATGATGTCGATGTGAATCCGGCCCACAAGATCTCTCCAATTAGCTCGTGAGAGTTTTAACCTTTGGTTGGTTTAACATTTTTTTAATGTTCTTTTACTTAAATTTTTTTAAAAAAACTCACTTATTTGGCCTTCTCACTGTAATCAATTGAATTTTTAATTTCACATTTTTTTACATTTACTGTTTTACAAAAAAAAAAAACTAAAAATTCAATAAGACCTATAAAAAAGAATTAAGCCAAACACAAGCTTAATTGGAGAGAAAACGGGTTTTAGAAACTAAAACAACCAAATCAAGCAGAGAAAACCTAAACCGCATAAGAAAGCTGAAACAACATCAAGACATCCAGAGCAAATTCTCTCTATAACTTATAAACGAGCTAAAAATGTCTTGAACTCAGTAGTCAAAAACTAGTTACTTTTAATCAGATTAATCAGATATCAATACATATATAATCAAATTATATCTGTTAAAAAAATATTAGCAACCTGATTTCTACAATTAATAGGCTATTATCTTTTTATAAAAAACATGAATATAGACCTTGTTTGGGAACCAGGCTTTAAGCCAAACTTTTTGTTTAAAGTCGCTTTAAGCCAAATAAGCAAAAAGTTCATTCGGTGGACCGTGAGGGTGAGTTTAAGCCAGTAGACAATAACTCAAAATATAGTTTGACTTAAAATGATTTTAAGCCAAAATGTGAAAAGCATGGCTTAAAGCAGGGTCGGCCCTTCTCTTGAGAGAACAAAGCAACCGCTTTGGACCCTCAATTTTTGCCAAAAAAATGGTGCCCTAAAATCTATAATACTTTTTATTATATTTGTGTAATATTAAAAAATTAAATTCTAATTAAAAATAAGGGGCCTAGTCCAAAAAAACACTCAAATACAAATTCAAAACAATATATATTAAATTAAAAAGGCCCACTTAATTCCCAAAAAAAAAAACCCAAACTCATCTTTATCAAAGAACAAATGATTATTTAAATTTTCCTAGAGATAGTTTTGGTAGACATTTCTCCTCAATGCAATATATACTATATTTATCAAATGGAAAGAAGCGTGATAGGAAATTGCTAGTATACTCAGGTACTTTGGACATGATATTTTGTTTTTGTTATAAATTGTTTAAGCATGATGAAAATAAGACTCGATTGGCTAATGAAGGATTCAAAGACGGAAAAAATCTTGATCAAAGACTTAAAAGCCATGAAATTAGTGGTGAGCATATTACTTGCATGAGCAAATGGGTTGAATTAGAGATAAAATTGTGAAAGAATGAAATAATTGATAAAAACGTGCAAGAATATATCAATAAAGACAGAGAACACTAGAGAAAAGTATTACTGAGGATAATTGTTGTTATGAAAACACTTGCCAAAAGTAATTTAGCATTTCGAGAAAATAATGAGAAAATTTATCAAGAGATGTATGAAAATTTTTTAAACTTGATTAAAATGATTGCTGAATTTGATCTAGTGATACAAGTGCACATTCGAAGAATTAAAAAGTCTGAGATTCAGTACCATTACTTTGGTCACAAAATTCAGAATGAATTGATTCAAATGTTGGCGGGTAAAATTAAAAGTACAATTGTTACAAAAATCAAATAAGCAAAGTATTTTTCAGTTATACTTGATTGTGCTTTGGATATAAGTCATGAAAAACAAATGTCACTTGTCATACGATGTATGAATGCTTCAACAAGTCCAATAAAAATAAATGAGTTCTTTTTAGAATTTTTAAAAGTGAAAGATATATCCGGGCTTGGACTTTTTACTGCACTTAAAGAAGTATCAAGCACTCTTCAACTTTGTATTGATGATATAAGAGGGTAACGATATGACAATGGCTCAACTTTGAAAACATATTGCACCAAGCTTAAAGATTCTTTGAAGCATGATGGGATTTCTGATATTGATGGGAGATATTTATTTTCTAAATTGAAGATCTTGAAAGAATTAAGCCAAAAGAAATAAAGAAATCAATTAAAATTTTGAATTATTTGAATCTAATTTATGGTTGTTTTTCAAACACATGAATTGCGTACATGATATTATTAACTATGCGTATTACAATTGCATCAGGAAAAAGAAGATTTTCAAAATTAAAGTTGATCAAATCTTATTTGCGATCAACTATATCACAAGAAAGACTGAATGAATTGGTAAAGAAATGATAGATAAGTTTGACTATGAAACATTAATTAGTAATTTTGCGATCAAAAATGCCAGAAGGATAGTATTTAAGTGATTATTTGCTATTATTGGTTCAACTTGTTTATTTTATTATAATATTGTAACTTTTTCTTTTGTTTGATATTATTTTAGTTATAATTTAAATATTAGTAAAATATGAATCGACGTGACAGTTGTATCTTATTAAATTTTTATAATAAATTTTTTTTTAAATTTATAAATATAAAAATGTATAAGGCTCCTTTTTAAGTATCTACTTAGGCCTCCAATTGGTCAGGGCCGGTTCTAGCTTAACGTGGCTTTAAGCCAAAAGGCAAAAAGATTAGCTTAAAATTATTATATATTTTTTAATTTATTTTTAAATAATTCTATATTCAATATAGATCTTATTTAATAAATTTTGACGATTAAATTTTAAAAATATAATTTTTATAAAAAAAAATAGATATTTATAATAAAAATTATGATATTTTTAAGAATTATAAAATAAAATTAAGTAAAAAAATTAAAAAATTAGAAGGCTAAAAGACTTTGAATTGTTAAACAAAGCTTTTTAATTTTTTCAATTTGAAAAAGACAAAAAAAAAAAAAACTGATTTAATACCGTTGTCAATGGAAGCCATAGTCTGATTGGCTTACTAACGTCTTATCAATTTAAATTATTACATAAATAATCAACCCAGTAACCATTACAAAATGAACGGATTATGAATTTATGAAAGTCGTTTGGGATCAACCCACCATAGAACACAACTGGGCTAATGGGCTAATGGGCTAATGGGCCACGAGGCCACTTCACGTTTTCCTGCTACGCCCACGTGATCGCCTTTTTTTTTATTTTTTTATTATTATTATTAGAGAAGGGGGAGTGGAGATTAAAATTCGAATAGACAAGAATGTCAAAAAATTCTTTAATTATTAAAATAGACGCCTTGCTTCACTTGATTATGTTTAGAGTGTCTTTTTTCATTGAGAGGTGATCTATACACTCTTGTGCCAAGATCTTTTTACCAAAAATATTTAAATAAATTTAAATTGAATTGTTTGGTAATTTATTATTTTTTTAACTAATAAGAAAGGTTGTTTGTTAATTAAGTTTTTATTATTTTTAACGTTTTGTAATAATATTGCTCTCTATTAATATATTAGAAGAGGATTTTGTAATATATAAGATGGATATGTTTGACTTTTCATTAAAATGTGATATATATATATATATATATATATATATATATATATATATATACTAGTTGGGGTAGCCGTGCTACGCACGGTCTTTATTTTTGTGGCGCTACTAATCAAATTTACTTGGCGTGATAAGTTGCATTTTTATATATTAATTTCAGTAATAACAGTGCAAGTTTTGCAATGCATTTATTAGCATTGCAACCGTTATCTGGATTCTGTTTGAGTTGCTTGAGTACCACCTGATCACTTTGGTTTGCCATGGCTTGATACTAGCTTTGGCTGCATTGTTATTGTGGTCTAATGGTAGCGTCTTCATCAACAAGTATGGTTTTCCTATTACAGGCAAATCAACTCCTTTTAGTTACATATATCAAGATTGAGGTATTTAAACTGTATTTACTCCTTGCGAGGTCTCGTCCTCATATTCCTGAGGAGCCAGTACTACAGTTTGCCTCTACCCTTAGCATTGAAATCAATCGGGTTTTTGGAATTCTGAGGGACATCGCATTAGGGAGAGATCTCAAAAAGTTTCTCTCTGTATGTTGATTTCTTTCTTGTGCTTCATTTGGAACTGACCTTCACTTTCATGATTTCTTTCTTGTATTACCCTAAAATTGATCAATTATACGCAATAGCCGTAAGATATGATTATTTCAAACTTCAAATTTTGGATTTGACCATTTTTATACGTATGATAATGTTGTTCGTCAGGTGATTGCTGGCTTGTGGATCTTGTCTATTGTGGGGAGCTGCTGCAACTTCTTGACTTTGTTTTACATAGGTAATCAATTACTACTTCCTATGTTATTGTTTGAAGTATTTACTTGTTAGTCATATTCCACGTTTCTTTTTTGTATTGAATTTTATGATTTTGGTGATAGCATTTGTTTTGATCCATACGGTGCCGGTCCTGTATGAGAAATATGAGGATCAGGTGGATGCTTTCGCAGAGAAGGCAATGATTGAGATTAAGAAGCAGTATGCAGTCTTTGAAGTGAATGTTTTTAAGTAAGATCCCAAACCGCAATGAAGACCAAACAAAAAAAAAAAAAAAAAAAAAAACAAACCTCCGGCGATTTGACGCGCGACTGGGAATGAATAAATCTCAATGATTTGCAGATGAAATAGAGCTCCGGCAAGTGCGTATGCGATTGCAGATGAATCTCAGTGTTCGTTTTCTTATTAAAACATCACCTAATCGCGAGGTTCACCCAGATGCAAGATTCGCAATGGTCTAGGGAGAAAATAGGAAAAACAACATATCAAAAAATGCCGCAGTCAAAACAAAATGAAAACCCCCAAGCCAACAAATAAGCTGGCAACCAAAACCCTAAATCGATAATTAAGAACCGAAATACCTTTGGATGTCGAACACAAAAAAAATCAACGGTGCTAAATCAAGACTCGACGGGGTTGATTAGCGCAAATTTGAAGAGCACGACGTCCACCATCTCCGATTAGAATCCAAGAAACTGTTGGGCTATGGCATGTATTCTACTGGGCCCGTATTTTATTTTTTAGTCTATATGTAATTGAGTTGGGGCGGAATTATAGATCCACTAGATTTCTTTATGTATAGGGCTTCTACGTGTGTGCCTATAAATAGGACACTAGTTGAACCATAATAAAAATGTCGTAAATAAAAAAATTAAGAGGTTAGTTGGTAGAGAGAAGGGAGACGAATTTTGTACTCTTTCACATATGACATAGTGAAATATTTTCTCTCTCGCTCGTAGACGTAGGCCAATGTGCGCTGAACCACGTAAATTCTCGGTGTTATTTATTTTTTACTTTTTTGTGCGTGGTTTTGCTTTCATTCGCATTCGGGGATTGGTGTTTAAATCCCAACAAGTGGTATCAGAGCCGATGGTGGACGATTCGAAGCTGTGGTGGTTGATAGAAGCACAGGTTTTTTTTTAATTTCGTATCGTATAAATCAAAAATTATTTAATTCACACAAAAAAAATTGGTTACGGCGGCGCTGGAAACGACTTGCTGAAATAATTTATCGGACTTTATCGTTCCTGAATAGTTGGTTTGAAACGGAGCACAGCAGTTTTTTATCACCAATAGGTTTTTTGAACGAAAATCCCAATTGATTTTTGCATTGTTGGGTGAGATTCGGTTTGATAAGGATTTGGCATAGGCTACTAAATCCAATCAGGATTTATACGGGAAATCCAATCAGGATTGGTGATTGTTATTCCAAGGTTTTGGTTCAGTGTGGTAAGAGCACGAAATTAATTATTTAATTTATTTTATTATATCAGCTCGTATATATAATAAAATAATTTAAGAGAGATGTGTCTCCTAAGGTTTTTTAGCGCTGCGAATTCATCGGTACGGTTAAATTTTTCTATTTCTGCACCGTTTATTTGGATTGAATAGACCAACATAGATTGGGATTGATCGGGTGTGATTAGGTACAATCAGAAGCGATCGAGTACAATCAAAATTGATTTGGATTGCGTGGGACAAGAATTACACATATTTGCTATTGCGACTTGTTCAGATTGTAGAGATTGTCAAACACAAATCTAATGACGTTGAAGAGTTTGGGTTTCATGATTGAACCTTTTAACGGCCACAACGACTTCACCTTATGGCAGCAAATGGTGAAGAATATTTTGACGCGTGAAGAACTAATAAAGACTCTCAGGAAGAAGTCAGAAAAATCAAAAACGATGAAGAATGTAGAGTGGGAAGAGATGCAGGACTTGGCGAGCTGCACGATTTAGTTGTATCTCGATAATAGCACTATTCAGAAAGTCATCAACAAAAGCAATCCGGCAAAACTCTGAGCTAAGTTAGAGAGCAGGTACAAGTCTAAGATATTGACGAATCGGCTGTCTTTAAAGAAGCAGTTATATGCACTTCACATGACAGAGAAAGTGAACTTTATGAAGCACTTGGACGAATTCAACAGGATACTGACGGAATTGAATTCTATCGATGCGAAGATCGAAGATGAGGATAAAGTAATTCTCCTATTAGTTTCATTGTCTTTATCATACGAGCATCTGAGGACTACACTGATGTTTGAAAAAAAAATCCTATGGTTAGATGAGGTTGTTGCTGCTCTCATATTTTATGAGATGTTGAAGAAGAGGGAGAGTGACAGATCACAAAGAGAAGGCATCATGGTTGTATCAGGCAGTGGGGAAGTCAGAGGCAAGGCGACAGTGAAGCAAGATGGGTCCAAGAAGAAAGGTCATTCCAAGTCGAGAGGTTACAAAGGGAAGTGCTACTGTTGTCACAAGGAAGGTCATCTGAAGAGAAATTTTCAGAAGTACAAGGCAGACAAGGAAAACGAACAATCATCAGAGACAGCTGTTACAGAGGGCTCCGATTATGAAGAATTAGAGGTGTTCACAGTTACTTCAGGTATGAGTAAATCAGATTGGATATTAGATTCTGGATGTTCGTTCCACATGTGTGCAGTTAGAGAGTATTTTGATACGTATTAGCCATGCAATAGGGGTACTGTAAGGATGGCTAATAATGCAGTGAGCAGAGTTGCTTGTACAGGGACAGTGTGATTTTGCAGGCTTGATGGGACCGTTTTGTTATTGACTGGGATTAGACATGTGCCGAATCTAAGGAAGAATTTGATTTCTCTAGGAATGCTGGATTCGAGAGGTTGCGGGTTCTCATCTAGAGGTGGAGTTCTTTGGGTTTCAAAGGAAAACAGGGATGTGCTGTAGAGACAGATGAATAACAACCTATACATGCTCATAGGGAATGTTGTGACAAGTGGAGCTACTGCCAAACATCAAATGAGTAGTACAGGTAGACGACATATACGGAAAAAGTGTAAGGATGATCAGGGTGAACAACAGTTAGGGAAAAGCACACGGAATAGGCGCAGGCGTATACGGAAGCGACGAGGTAGTACAAGTGCGCAGGTGAGCAAATCAAATGGTGTGTAAGATGCCGACAAGATGCAAGAGCAACAGTTGTTAGATGTTCACAGGAAAGCTCTGAACAACGAGACTGATACGACATATGTAACGGACATTGTATACCTCGACAGAAGCGAGTCTCATTTGCTCTTGATTTGGTTAGTGGCAGTGACCTCTTCAATTATGCGCACAAAGGGGAAAGGATGGGGCCACGTTCTTCTACAAAGTAGTGATCTTTGTGGGCACCCGGGTTGGGGTGCTGGCACCTCGGTGAAGAGGTGTGGGCTATGCTATTTGGGCGTGGCAGGTCAACGATAACGATGGCAGAATCGACAGCGGTGCTGGTTATCTTTTGGATGATTTGAAGAATTCAAGCCAAGGTGGAGATTGTTGGGCTATGGCTTGTATTCTACCGGGCCCGTATTTTTTACTTTTTGGTCTATATGTAATTGAGTTTGGGTAGAATTATAGATCCATTAGAATTCTTTATGTATAGGGATTCCCCATGTGTGCCTATAAATCGGACACTAGTGGAGCCATAATAAAAAGGTCGTGAGTCAGAAAATTGAGAGGTTAGCTGGTAAAGATAAGGGAGACGGGTTTTGTACTCTTTCACATACGACATAGTGAAATATTTTCTCTCTCGCTCGTGGACGTAGACCAGTGTGGGCCGAACCACGTAAATTCTCGGTGTTATTTATTTTTTATTTTTTGTGCGTGGTTTTGCTTCCGTTCGCGTTCGGAAATTGGTGTTCAAATCCCAACAGAAACAACAAACAGTAAATATGAAACTGAAACTGAAACATGAAGGGAATATAAAACATCTAATATGAAACGACACTGAAAAACGAATAAAAATAGCATTAGACCTAACTATTAAACAGCTAATATTAAAAAGGAAGAATGAAACAGCCAATATATTGACTTAAACAGAAAGACCTAACGTTATTTGACTTAAACAACCAATATGAAAGGAGGAATGACCTGGCATTATTTGACGAGATTGTCCAAGATTTAACTCATAATTGCAGTGCGAAGCTAGAATACAGTCCGTAAAAACACAGTGATAAAGAAGGCAAAAATGGCAAACAAAAGTGTAAGCCATCACTTGTAGTTAGCCACTTATATAT
>JAOTRH010016343.1:0-22112 GCA_034768845.1 Heliamphora exappendiculata | reverse complement strand
CCCCCCCCCCAACCACAACTAGAATCTCCGTCAGAATTAGCAAAAGCACTATCTTCTGTGTCCTCTTCAAATTCTTGATGGTACATGTCAATGGGAAATGCATAAAAGGCTTATTGACACCACGGCTAGGTGTGTAATAAGGGCTCCTCAGGATCCGCCCAAACCCTAGCCTGGACCTTTAATTCAATTGCACGAACATCTCCCATTATGTTGTCCAACGTAATAAGGGCATGCTCAATCCATCATCTTCCCTTCTTTCCAGTGGGTTGCTCTCTAATCTGGTTGAATGGCATAAAAGATTTGATTGAATGAATGCTACCTTTGATTGTTTTCAAACAAATTCAATATTGAGGCAATCGTTGCCAGCTACCCAAGCTAATGATTGTAGCCAAAACATTTGTGACCAAGTCCTTTTGGTTGATCATAACGATATTTTCTACCTCCGTGGTTGCCTCTTACTAGTCCCTTAACTGTGAAAAATTCATTGCTGCAATACTCCTTTTATGAGTCAAAAACAAGAAATAAAAAGATAGCAATCGTCATAACCAAAGACAATAACTATCAAAAAATAATAATACATTCCTTGTGCCTTACATGTCTCTAGCACCCCTAGGGTGGCTCGTCACTCCCTCCTTAGCCTTTGTAACTTCATGTAAAGTCTCATCCACAATAAAGGTTGAGCAGCTCCCAATGCATAGGTTGGCATATCCTTAGTCTTAGGAATACACAGATCCAAATCACTAAAAGCAACGTCTTCAACCTCGGTGGCTTTGTAGGCGCCATGCGAATAAGTCCCCAAAGAGACTTAGCTATTCTCCCAATACCTCCTTTAACGAGCCATGATACTCCTTGTTCAATCATGTCGTACCACCTACACAAAACCAACTCCCATCATCTCCTCCATATAGCTCATGTATAGAAACCTCTTAAAGGCAACCTAGCGACTCAAATGGGGGTAGAATGGTGAAGAGCTCCCTAATATAAAACAAACTAGTAAGCCAGCTTATGAGAATTATAAGCAATTGAATCGTATACACCATCCCCCCAAGTCCGAAAAAGAACAGGTTCACAGGTCGCCATGAAATAAATAGCATTTGATAATGTTCCCTCTCCGTATATCCTCACAATTGTGTACTCATTTTAATAAATTGAGCTAATTAGCATAGGCACGAACAGATGACACGACACGTACACACAAATAGGTTAGTTTTCAAAACACCCATGACACAACACAATTGGAACACATTAAAAATTCACACTTTTATATATTTATTATATGTTAAATACATTAAAAATTTTATTCAATGACAATGAAAGATGTGCAACCTAGCACTATTTATTAAAAAGCCTTATGTATCATCTTATAAGTCAAAACATATTTACTATGCATGTTTGTAAAAAAGCAAAACATTGATACTATGAGAAAATTCAGCATGTAGAATGTGTTTAGATGGTTTAAGAAGTGCCATTGGAAGTGTCCGCAAAATGTCAGAGAAGTGTCAGATAATTTTTATAATTAAAGACATGTTTAAAAAATGCTATACATGCATTTAGGAGTGTTTGAGAAGTATTGTATCCAACACGACACACCTTCTTTGTAGAAATGTTTATGCTTTGTAAACTCAAGAGTCATGCAATCTCTTCTAACTCTGTGACGTATGGTTGAGCCAGAGTTTTGTCAGGTCATTAATAACTTTAGCGAGACCACCTCGTACATCTAGTCCAAACGACCTCACTAAGTGGCTCTCCCTATTGCGAGATTGGCCACTCTCATGCACAACTCTAAGATAATGAGGAATAGGGGCAATGGTGGAGAATCTCTCAAGAAAATAACTTTTGAAAAAAGAAAGTACGAACATTACTGTTCAAGTTATATCACCCCATAAACCATTTAGTAGCCTCTATCAGCATATCGAACTTCTTATATAAAGTGCTTTAGAATAAAGGCCAACAGTAGGGATGGCCTGCACGTCCCCACCTCGTTATGTACGGGTTTTTTCCGTCTCTAATAACAAATTGGGCGAGGACGGTATTTATTTATCTCGCCCGCTTTCAATTACATAAAATAAATATTTTTATATTTATGAAAATATTTATAAAGTCTATTTTAAAAAATATAATAAATTAAAATATAAAATATTAAATGTATTTCTCAATTTTTATCTCTATTTCTTACTTTTTATATTTTTAGTTCTAATTATTCCGTAACAATTATTTTTTATTTGTCGCATTTTCTATAACTCTTATTAGTATCACCTCTTGAAAATCTATAAACTACAACCAACATATTCTCGTCCCCACCCCTGCCCCCGCAATTTTCTCGATCTTTTCACCCCATCCCCCCCCGGTAATCAAACAAGGGATGAGGATGGGACACCACATTGCCGCTCTGCCCCATTGTCATTCCTAGTGAAGGACAACTACATGACCAATATACAAAATCGTTGTGATATCGAACAAAGTTCAGTCGATGCCATCCTAAGGAGGGTTCGAAAAAACATACCATATAAGTCAAAACAAAAGAAAAACAATGAACTGTTGGGGCTTTCTTCCCATCATGCCAAACATTCATTGAGGTCTAACCTACTCAAACCTCAATACAATTAACAAATCCAACCTCCAAAAGTATTTTTCATAGAATTCTTATTGTGATGACTCTTGTAAATCTTGCAGTCGTAAGCACTAAGAAGCTTACTCGCCATAACCAAGAAAATCTTGAGTCGCAACCATGATGCTCTTCTAGGAGTGGGACGAGTCCCGTAAAGGGCTATTTCCTCATGTCCACAACTTGCGAACTCTTCATAGTAGCACAGAATTCTCCTACTTATTAGGGTCATCATATTAGCTAAGCCAAATACATCCAGCTTCGTCAACCCAACGACATCCTTCAAAGTGGGGCCTGCGACAAAGTTGTGTGAGCTCCAGCCCTAGTGGGACATCATTATTTCAATGCAACTCTTCTCTATTACGCCTTTGATCACTCCAGACTCCCTGATTGGCCCCGCATTATTGGAATGCTCAAGAACCTCCATCGCACAAATCTCAATGCCTCGGTGGGGAAGGACATAGTTCTCATGAGATGGGAAAAGTATGAAAAGTCGCTTCGTTCGATGCAAAGGCACATTTAAGAGATCGAAATAATGAGAGACTATCCCCAATCCACGTGTAGAGCAAAACGAACAAGAGTGGAGCGGTGGAGCCTCAACTTCAACTGGTGATTAGTAGGCTAAGCTCAGGCATGGGATAAGAATTTCTATCAGGCTGAGAAGTCGACTATACAGCTCATGCCTGCATGATTTATGGGTGTAATCACTTCTTTGTTACAGTTATCGGTTGCCTGATCTTTAGCTTATTGAGAAACGAAAAGACAACTGCATTTCTTAATCGTTTTTTGCTAGTAGTTTCTTATAGGAGCAGGGAAATATTGGTCCGTACTCCACCGTGGGATAATTGATCTCCAAACTGTCAAACAGAGCATAAATTATTTACTCAATAAAAAGAAAATTTTCCAAGTGTAATTAGAAAACAATATTAATGAGAGTATATAATCTGGTCCTTTGATGCTTCTATTCTCTAACAATTAATTATTTCTTCCAAATATGATGTACAGTTATTATATGTAAACGGCTAGCCATGCCTCCAGCAGTCTTGCATTGTCAACCTATAGCCATGTTTCCTGCACAGCTAGACACTGCACAAGCAACAAGAACGGCATCACCTACAATATTAACTATGTTCTTAGGCGAGGAGAAACCTTTTATTTATTCGTTTCTGGGACAATCTAATTTAGGCCGTGTTTGCACAGCAGGAATATTGACAGGAAATAAGAATGTCATTGGCAGGAATCAAATACCAAGAAATCTAGTACCTAAAATAATCGTATTCAAACGTTTGAATTAGTTCAGGATGCTTATAAGGAAACTTTTTTTTAGGAATTTATTAAAGTTTAACATTTCCTTTTCTCATTGATTGCCCTTAAAATCTAAGACTACCATAACGGAAGGGTAGAGATCAGATTCTTACTTAGTTTGGGGATGTAATTCCTAGTTAGATAAGTAATGCGGAATTACTTTCGTATTCCAATCCCTTCCAAATGCAGGAATTGTGGAGATTAGGAATTGCAATCCCATTCTCCCTCAAGATTCATGTTATCCAAGCATGGTGAAGCAGTCAGTGGCTATTGTTTCCACCACAGCCCTCCGTTTGACCATCATGAGTCATGGGACCTTATCAATTATCATTTTTTTAATAGGCGGCCACTGGTCACCTACAACACTTTGCAATCAATATCTATATTACTGACTTTGATAATTAACCAATAGGCCCGACACAGTTGGAAGTTCTAACATAGTCACCCTATAAGATGACATTTAACAATAAGCAAAGAAAAACAGCCCGATGACATGGAATGCAAATATACAATATGCACTCTGAAGTTTTCAACGCAAAATATACAGCGAATATTATATTTGTCAAACCCAATAACTTTTATCGAATCAACTGTCACATCAGCAACATTTTTCATCTAAAATCTGTAAGCTTGGGATAAACATCACTGTGTCAATAAATTTCAAACAAATGGTTTATATTCTCAATGTTTGGAAAATTTCTTAGCCCCAAGTTTAGAAGACTAAAACAAAGCCGTAAAGGAGGGGGGAAATCCCCTGAGCAAGGAAAAACTCTAAAAAGGAAATACATCAATTGCCAGGAAGATTCCGTAAATGTCAAGACTTTACTCCGCAAAATATCACAGTAACTAGGAAATATAGGTGTTAATACATTTGAGAATGAGAAATCTAGAAGGTTTGGTCGAAAAAAAATTGGAAACATATGGCAAGTGCATGGAAACATATGGAAACACTTCAAAAAAAATTAAGGCTCTACATACAGTCAACCTTTTAATGATACAAAACAATTGAAGACTCAAATTATAAATTAATAGAAGTACATATTAAGTCTAACTAACAATTTTCACATGTATGTGACTTTTTTTGTTACAAAAGGTGATATAATTTTAACTCCCAAAAATAATGATGAGGAAAAATTTATTCACCACAACCAAAACCCAAAATGATCAATACACTTTGATGCTTAAGAAACTTTGCAAAGCTTCTTACAGATAAACATATATTATATCTGCTGAATTACAAAGAATCACCAAATGTCCTTTATACTGATAAGTATTTATAATAATTTCATTCTAATTGATATTGATGAAGAAAATTTTATTAAGACCGTAATTTTACTTTATTTTTATCCAAAATTTTATTAATAATGGATATTGATGAAGAAAATCATACATGTATTGAAGTTGACACTCCAAACTATACTAAAAGTAGATTATAAACATTTAAGGTCATAAAGTTAAAATGTATTATTAGAAGGCCCACTGAATATTTTTATTCATTAACTTACATAATTACGGCAGAATGTGTGCTCCATGGTTGATTTTCTTCCTCTTCCTTTTAATTCCTCTTAGCAATCTAAGAAGGTACTTTTATCTTAATCCAATAGCTTTCATCATCATTTCTCCTAAGCACTGTCTTCCCAAAAATGTTTCCCCCATTTTACATTCCCATGTCATTATTGCAATATGGATCTAGATTCAATTTGTAATGAATATTCCCCTTCTCGCTCCACTTATCCTTAACTGGACGTCTGAAATGTTGGACCCAATTGTTGCAAATTTAAAAGGAGTCAGATGTTCAATGTGGTTGTTTGGTGACCAATGCTTTCCCCTAAAAAAATTCAGATCCAAAACAAGCCAATTTGAAAAGCAACCCAAGTGAAATTTTACATATAAATTCATAGTTTCTGTCTCACCACCTATGGGAAATCTGAGCATAAGATTTGCGCGCTTTAGTTTGTTCTTTCCTTATGTATCGGTTGAATTATCTCAGCCAAATGATAAGTATTTTGGTGAATGAATTGAATAAAAGACCAGTAGTTTAAAAGATTAGGTCCTCAACTCCTGTCTGCTTCAAACTCACTCCCGGAGGTATTTGGTAGGCACAGTGAAGCATATGTTTTACTATAAGAATATATCTCAGTTGTACAAGTTCTCTGCATCAAAGTACTCACGCAGCAAATACTAAACTAATCTCGGAAGTTTCTATAAAGACATTGCTAGGACTTAGGAATGATCTGTAAATAAAGAGGACAAATGTCAAAGAGAGTAGTTCATTAGCTTTTTCTGTACCCGAAAACTTCAGGAGTGAGAAGAAACAATAAATTGTCCAAATCAGTAAATTTCACTGTAAGACGGAATGTCCCCATAACAGTCATCAAATTCTTCTATCTTGTTTCAGTTAATGTAGATTGGTAGCTGGTATGAAGGGACTGTTCGCTTCTGTCATGTGCTATAAATAAAGTGAAACACCGTTTTTGTCCGCATTAAGAAAACAAAAACTCTAGGCGAGAAATGCATATGCATAAACCACCACATGTCCAAGTGTGGTGGGCTTCACCTCAAGTGTCGGCGAAATGCACTATTATTACAAGTATACAATAGTTTATGTGATGTAATATACATTTCTGTAACCGAATTATAGATAAAAAGATTCAAAAGAACCGCTAGTGGATGAAGATGAGAACGCAACTTACCCCAGCAAGAGTTCTCTTATTATGACACGCATTCACCGCCTTGTCGGCTTCTTGCCTTGATGGACATATAACAAAACAACACCCTGGCAAGAACCAAACCAAGAAGAGACACCAAATTAGGGCTTAGAACATCACTTCGCACACTCAAAGAACGCAAATCTCGAACAGGACACAGAGAAGTACTCGAATCGTACATTGCGAAACAAAAAGATACGAAAATGCAAGAAGAGAATTGGCAGAGATAGAGAAGCGAGAAAATTGGAGAGGGAGAGAGAGGATTTGAGAGTTGCTTGAACCTCGTGAAGCTCGCGTAGTCTTGTCTTTGATAATGTTGACTTCGTCTACGAGCGCAAACTCTTTGAACATTGCGATAAGTTGTGATTCAGTCATGTTCTTCGGCACTTGACCTACGAACAGCTTCACACTGTCTTCGCTCCGTCTCCGCTGTTCTTGCCCTTCCGCCATTAATGCCTACTCTCTCTCTCTCTCTCTCTCTCTCTGCAGTCTTGGAGTCGAACTCTTTCTCTCTCTTGATCGCGCTTTCTTGCTCTGTTTTCTCTCTCCTAGCTCGTTCTCCTACGAGTCTTCGGTCGTTGGATACCTGTTTTGGGGGAAATAGGACCGCTCCGGATGGCAAAGCTGGATCTTCAGAGGTTTTAGTGTAATTTAATAGTTTCAAAATGCCCCTAGGTTTGTATATATTTGCGAAAGCGCCATTACAGTTGACAATAATTGGGAAGCCAAGATGGCAACTATTGTTGACTACGTACCGAACGTACTGGACTTCTTGGAACTCTGTTCTACACCCATTTGAGATGTCTGAAAACTTATAATCTATTTGCTTGCAGTTTTTATATTTATTTTTTCTAAAGAAATTAAAAGTTATATAAAATGTATTTTTTAGTAATTTTAACAAATTTATTTTTTTTTAAAATGAGTTATAAAGGAGCTAAAATTGGAAATTTTAAAAACAATTTAAAAATGTTTACTTTCTTCTCTCTCTTACAAGACTTTCAAAAGCTATTTCTTCAAAAATGAGATAATTTTTTATAAAAAAACTTTATTTTTTATTAAAATATTCAATATTTCTTATTTTTTGCTTTTAAATTATAATTTTTGAAATACTGGCGTAATTATTTTGTTATAATTATTTTATTTAAAAACATTGGAGTATTTGAGATGTCAATATTTTTTTCTTAGAAAAAGGTAAAAGAAAATTAATTGATTTTTTTGTAATGCCAAACAGCATGAATTAAAAGGTGTCTTTTTTCTGCTATAAAAAAATAATTTTGAAGTTATCCCAAACATGAATGGTTTTTTTATATAAAAAAAAAGGCTCATCTTTAATCTATTAATGAGTTGTACAGGTCTAGTTAGACTAATTTTGACTTCAAGGTGTATCTAACTTAATAATTTGAGCAGTTCAATTGAGTATTCTTAGTGTATAAATTATCAATGTAAAAAATTAAATTGAACGATATTGTTAAGTATATGAACAAATTATATTTGTGTACACACATATAATTTGTTAAGACATTTAACAATATTCGATCAATATAATTTTTTGTATAAATAATTTAAGTATTATAAACAATAAATTGAACAACTCCCATCATCCGATTAGACCCAAAATTGATCCAACTAAACTAATTCAATTTATATAAATAAAAACTAAATTGCTGGGTGTTTTATTTGGAGTTAAGCCGAAAGGCCCACATTCACCTACATTATTCTAAGATCTTGTAAAGTTTTTATTTATTTATTTATTTATTATGGTTGCATTCAAAACTTCCACTATCACATTGTAAAAATTGTTTATGTGAAAAAAAAAAAGAAAAAAGAAATTTAATAGTTTTTTATATTTAAATGTTCCAAGTATTACATATATAAAGGGCAAAAATAAAACACTTTCTTGACAATGTGTTGAACTCTCTTGATTGATAAATCAAAATTTTTAAGTCTGTTTGATTTCCTGAAGAATTTAGTTAAAGAAAATTAAAAATATGATCAGTTAATACTTTAGTATTTTTTGAGTTTTAAAAATAAGCGTTTGGCAAGACTTATGACTCTTTGCCAAACGGATGATTTTTGTTTTTTTATGTTTTTACCTAAAGTGTCAAAAAATTAGAATTGCCAAACAGACTCTAAGTATGCAATATAAAAAGTGTGCATAAAATAAAGGCAAATGCTAAACAATCAACTTGCCTTTTTGGCAACTTGACTTTTAGGTTTTTTTTTTATTAAAGTCATTTTAAGTCAAAAAAAATTAAAAATTTATTTAAAAGAGGTATGGAGCAACTTTAAAATTGATATTGCTATAATTTTATAAAATTTATTTATAGATAATTTTATATTTAATATGGATATTATTTGATAGATTTTGATGAGTATATTTTAAAATTATAATTTTTATAAGTAATAGATTTATATAATAAAAGTGATAATATTTTTAAAAAATATAAAAAATTATATAAAAAGAAGAAAAAAAATTAAATGCTTTTTAATTGAAAAATAAGGCTTTTTTAACTTTTAAAATTTTAAGCAAAAATACAAAAGAAATTAAATTTAAACAGACTTAAGGCCTACATCAATGTGTTGACGTGGAGTTGGTGACCGGAATAACCTCCGCCGGGAAATGAAGGCAGGATCGTGAAATGGTAAAATCGTAGTTTAGCTGGAAACCAAGGCGCAAATATAAGTGCGCCAGACTGTCCCGCCAAACCTCCTCTCCAATGAAACGGCTCTCTCTCTCTCTCTCTCTCTCTCTCTCTCTCTCTCTGCAGATTCCAAAAAACAAAAATTGGATCCCAACGCCTTGCGAGCTGTGAATCTAACACAAAAGGACAAATAATTGTGTACGAGATCACAACGAATGTTGGAGTTGTGAGGAAAATAAAATAAAAATGCAATAATAATAATATATAAAATTATATTTACTCACGAATATTTGTTTATTTTATTTTTTATTTCAAATAAAAATAAAGTGAGAAGATAAATAGGCTTTGTTTGGGATAATTAATTAATTACTTTATTTAAGTTATTTTTAACTTTAATGTTTTTTATTATTTAGGTTTCGTTTGTTTTAAAGTAAAATATTTTAAAATAAAGAATATATTTCATTTAAATTTTTTTACAAAAATTATTTTTTTTGTTTTTTTTCCTATATTTGGGTGATACTTAAAATAAGAGAAGCTATTATTGCCACTACTGCCATCGATGCCACCACCATCTTGCTATTTTCGTCGTTATAATCACCGTCTCTATCATCACCACTAGTACTACTAACGTAAAATGACATGTGTTTTTTTTGTAAATTTATTTTGATATTTTGAAGTAAAATATTTTTATTAAAAAAATATTTTACGTTGTTTTTATCAAACCAAATATTAAAAATAAATTTTAAAAAATTTATTTGTTTCAACCTAAAATATTTTACTATTTTTTTATTATTCCATTAACAATAAGTAAATAATATATATTTTTAAAATCTATTATATAATAAAAAATTATTAATATTGGCATTTGTCTTAGGTGGCACGTTCCATTTCACTAATATCTCAGTAACTAACTTTTATATTTGTCTTCGCTTGTAATTTAATTTTTTTGCACCCTTTATTTTAAATTCAATTTTATTTCTTTTTTATTTCAAATTTAAATTTTATCTTTATCTCTGGTTAAATATATGTTTTTAATATATATGAAAACCAATAGTTTACAAAATATAGTTGATTTTGTATATTTTTTTAGTTTATATAATTTTTTTTTGTTATTTTTATTTTAAATTAAGAATTCGTTCGGCAACTTGATTTTAAGTCTATTTTTTTGTTTTAAACTATTTTAACCAAAAAACTAAAAAAAGCGTTTGAATAAAAAAATAATGACTTTTAAGTTATCAAAAAAGTCAAATAAACTCAATGTGAAATTTTATTATTGCCATTCAGTCTAAATAAGTTGATATATGATTGTTTGGTTGGAATTTGTATAATTTTATATGTAAAAAAATAAAATTAAAAATTATTATTTAAAAAATAAAAAAACCTAAAAGAAAATAGGCTTAAAATTTGAGGTTAAAAAATAAAAAAATTTAACTTTTTAAACTTTAAATCAAAAATTAAAAAATCGACTTCAAATTAGTTTAAAGCCGATAGTTAAAAAAAAAATGGCCTAAATCTCTGTTAACATGGGCTTAATTTGCTAATTGAAAATGGGTAAGAGGAGAAAAGGAAATAAAAGATAAGTTAAGTAATTAAAAATTTTATTTTTATTTTAATTAAATAAATAAAAATAAATAGTAATTTAGGTCTTAACTTGTTTGATTAGTTTATATAAGTGAAACAAAAACGTGATTTAGATGAAATAAACAATCTTGAATAATTAAGAAAATAAATTTTTTTTTATCAAGAAAGAGTTATTAGACCTAAATATATTTTTAATCGATAATAAATTAAATAAAAGAGTATATTAATAGAAATTATAATAACTCGGATAATTAATTTACATTTATTACTTGAAAAAATAAATTAAAATAATTTTTAAAAATTTTGTTGTAAGAAAAAATAATAATATAAATAAATAAAATACATAATACAATTAATTATTACTATGAAAAAGAAAAGGAAAAGAAAAAAAATAGGACTGACTTTGAAAATTTTCTACACCCTTCTTCCCTCTTTTGTTTTCTTTTATTTTTTTTCTCTCGTCAGTTGCCTCTTTTCGGTTGCTGCAGAATGTTTCAGAGAGAGAGGGAGAGAGAGATGTGCTGAGACAGCACTTGCCGCCACCGATCGTCGCCGCCGTCGCCAAGCCTCGGACTGCCGGTAAGCTCCTCCTCCTCCTCCTCCATCTCTCTCCCTCACCCGGCACCATCTTCCCTCCTCCACCGAACACTGCACAGCCAAACCACCAACCACCACGCAGCCACCTTCGCCCTCCACCGACGATCTCGGAAAATGATAATTAGTTCGCCGAAAAAAAAATTTGATCCAAAGTAAGGAAGTAAAAACATGCTTGAAAGTTAATAAATATGTATCTATCTTTTGTTCTTGCTGGAGACTTGTGTAATTTGGAGCATGGAGGGCCTGTTGGAAGACTTTAGATAGTAGGGAAAACTGTAATGTGGAAACTAAGGTTAAAAGGGAAAGATAAGAAAAAGCAACTTGTTTTGAAATTATATATATACATTATGTATATCTATATGCGCTATGTATACACATAGTTTGGGAGGAGAAGTACGGGGCTGGGGGAGGATTATTAGATGTGGGAGAATAGTAGAAGAAAAGGTAAAGAAAAAGAGAAAAAGAAAAGAAAAAAAAAGAAGAAAATGAAATATAAAATTTGTTATATATTTAACAAAAATAATTATTTTTAGAAATATGATTAAATATATATTTATTTAAAAAGATAAATAATAATAAATACATCTATATATATGTTTTGTTTAAACAAAAATAGAAATTAAGTATTTTAATCTAATAATTATAATATCTGCTAAATTAAGTTATTTGTAAGAAAAATAAAAACTAATTGTTTTGACAAATTAATACAAAAAATAATAATGATAATAATCAAAACAAATTAAAAATAAAATAAAAACAATAATAATATAAATAAATACCAAGGACAATAGTTAAATACCACCCTTTCACCATATCTATATAGGTAATTCGTGGTTTGGTTGTTTTGTATTGTGTTAGGTTTGAATTGACTATTTGTGTCATAGCTAATATTATTTTGCGTGTCCACCTTTTTAATTGTGAGTTTTAAATATTAAATTATTTGATACTTTTTTTAGAATTTTTATTTATTACTTAAAAATTTAGATGATTTGTGAAAATGATAATTTTTGACTCGATCATGGATATCATTGAAAAGTATTATTTTGTTATATTGTTACATAATTGTTGGTTCGAACGGTATACTCAGCTGCTGTAAATTTTTAATACAGTATAGAGTAGTCATAAGGGTGGGATCACGGCCAGATGATCACGGGATGATCACGTCCATTTATGATTTTAAGGGTCGTTCCCTTATGTACTGGTATTTGATCCGTTGAACAATATCATGTAATATACATATGCAAATGTGTTTTTTACATGGTTGATACGTAGACTTTTTGATGGTTACAGTTGACGGCTTAAAACTAAAAATAGTTCTATTGATAATAATTGATGCCTAAAATCTGAATACCGATACTTGAACAAATTATTTTAAAAAGTATGAATTTATGATAAAACTTGTAATTTAATATTTAAATACTTATACGAGTTTTATGCTGATGGCGTTGGTTAATTAAAATTTTTTCTAGGTTACATTGATTTTTGATAATATATGTGTTTCTAGTGCAACTCTAGCTTTTGAGGCATTAATCTGCCTTTTTCTTTTGGTGTGTATATTTGGTTGCTTTTAAGTTCGTGTTGTGGGCTTAGAGAACGAATATTTGTGATATTATTATTTTTGGTTATGTCTCATAGTTAGCTTTGAGATATGTTTGAAAATTTTTATACTTTTGCATATTATTTTCTTTTAAAATTTCTTTTCAATGATGTTTTGAAAATTTTTAAACTAATTGAATAAGCAAGCCTCAGGTGGGTTAGGATCCACGGGCCGATCACAGATCATCCATATGGAGTTGGGACCTGACAGAAATAAAATAATTCTAAAAAAAAAAAACCAAACAAAAGGGGACAAATGTATTAAAAATTCTAAATAATTGTAGAAAAATACTAATTACTGCCCAATAGATGGTGGATAAAGAGTATAATGTGTATAGATATATGTGTAAAGTGTATTGATATATATAAAAATGGTAAATTCTACTTTTAAAAGTATATTGATATTAAAAAAATTTTATTCTCATTATCTTATTAACCACGCCCCAATAGACGATGGTTACCATAATCGATAATTTTATTATGACTCTAGTTAATTATTGAGGCAACTTAAATCCCTAAATGAATGTATTAAGTCAAATCAAATTAATTTGCATTTATTAAGTTAAATCACTAGCAAATGTTAAACATATATGAAATATTTGAAACTTTTAATATATTTGTTACCTTAATCATTCATAATATATTCACTTATCAATGAACTTTTATTAAAATATATTTAATTCTAAAATAAATCGAATCTATTAAATCAAATCACCAAAAAGCCAATGGATATTATGTTAATAGCCAATAAAATGAAATGTTGTTCTATGTATTGTTGTTTATGTGCTTATTTCTTATAATTATTTTTAAGATAAATTATACTGAATTCTCTTAAAATTTTGGTTAAATACAGTAAATTATATTTTTTTTAACAAATTACACTAACTTTTTTTACCGTCTGAAATGTAATTGCATACCAACCCAAACTGTTAGGGTTTCGTTCCAATTCTGTTTGTGTCAGTAATCACATAATATTATATTCTCATTTTCCTCCTCAACATAGAAATTTCTATTTTTTTTATAAAGTTTACACAATGATAATATTTCGGTTTAAATTCGCCAGAGTAATTTATTAGCGATCGAAACCATTTACTAGTAGCGTTATGTCGTCAAAAGAGTAGTGAACGTTGTCGATCATTCTATTTCTATTTTGCCCTTTAACACAAAAATCTATTTCTTCTTTTTTTTTCTTTTTATAAAATTTATACAACGATAATATTTCGATTTGAATTTACCAGAGTAATTTATCGACGATCGAAGTTGTTCACTAACAGCGTTAGGTCGTCAAAATGGCAGTAAACGTTATCAATCGAGAAATAATAGTGTTCACAGTGGTGGCTGTGTGTATACAGTGGTGGTTGAAAAAAAAAATCATTAATGGTAGTAGCCACCGTGGTTATTTTGTGGTGGTTTAAATAGTTTCTTGGGTAACAACAGTCAGTCTAGAGGTGGTGGGTGGTGGGTGGTGGTGGCCGGAGGTGGCGCTGTGGTGTGGAGGAGAGAAACAAAAAAAAGAGAGGGAGAGAGATAGCGCCTCACCGAGAAAAAGGAGAGTGGCGGTGTTCAACGGCGGCGAGGGAGGTGCCGGTGGTGGACAATGGTGGCGTGGTGGTTGATCACTGTCATCAGCGTCGTGGAATCTTCTTCTTCTTTAAATTTATTTTCTTTTCTTTTTTTGCTGATCGGTGTCCTCGGTGGTTGATGGCAGCGGAGGAGTCGCCGGCAGTGGCGTGATTGTCGCGCTGTTTTATATATATATATATATATATATATATATATATATGCTAACAGTTTTTATCTAAGGATATTTTGGTCATTTTAATTTTTCTGTTAACGCTGTAAGGGAGGTTAGTGTAATTTGTTCAAAAGAGTATGATTGACTATATTTTAATAAAATCTCATGAGAGGTCAGTGTAATTTATCTTTATTTTTATATTTATTTTCACAACAACTTGTTTGCCTAACTATGAAGAATTTGATTTATCTTTGTTTTTTCTGTTTTATTTTATTTTTTATATTTTTATTTTTTTAATTTGTATTAATAAAAAGAATCGAGAAGAATAAAAATTTAACCAAATAATAAATAATAAAAAATGAATAAAACAATAACATAAATATGATTTATTAGGTTATTTTAAATTTTTTTTGTCTTTTTAGAATTATTTTATATTTAGATTAATTTTTTACCTTTTTCAATTTGTCTCTGTAGGAGAAATTAAAAATAAATAATTGTAATTAAAATATAAAAAATATCTATAAATAAATAAATAAATAAACAATCAAATATTCTAAATGGGACAATTAGTAATTTGATTTAATAAATTTAAATTAATTCATTTAGGGACTAAATAAATTCATCGATAAATAAGAGATTAAATAAATATTTTTTAAATAAATAAGGAGAGAAATTTGTTAGAAACCCTAATCATTGGAGGCCAACCCAAATATCCGTTAGGGCTGCAAGGAAGACTGTTAAATCGAAACTGATTGGAGGCCATAGTTTGATAGCTTGACGACGATAATTCTTCCTCCATCAGGCACCTCTCGAGCTTGTCCGCAATCCATTTGCGTATGTAAGTTTTTCTGCACCTAGTCGGAATGTTATCGCAGATTCTGTTTCACGATTCGTGTTCGAGACGAAGAGATTTCCATTTTTATTCAGTATTTCAATGTATCTGTGGCTTGATTATGATTCCGAAGTTCGTTTTAGTTGTTTCGACAGTTGAACTGCCGATCGTCAACCTAATTTATCATGCACCTTATCGGAATCTTATCGCAGATTCTATGTTATCACGATTCGTGTTCGAGAAGAAAAGATTTCCATTTCTATTCAGTATTTTAATGTATATGTGGCTTGATTATGATTCCGAAGTTCGTTTTTGTTGCTCTGACGGTTGAACCGCTGATTCTTAACCTAATTTATCCTGCGCCTAGTTGGAGTCTTATCGCAGATTCTATGTTATAACGATTCGTGTTCGAAAAGAAGAGATTTCCATTTTTATTCAGTATTTTATTGTATATGTGGCTTGATTATGATTCCAAAGTTCGTTTTAGTTGCTCTGAGAGTTGAACCGCTGATCCTTAGCCTAATTTATCCTGCACCTAGTTGAGCCTAATTTATCCTGCACCTAGTTGGAGTCTTTATCGCAGATTCTACGCTTTCACGATTCGTGTTCGTGAAGAAGAGATTTCCATTTGTATTCAGTATGTATCTGTGGCTTGATTATGATTCCAAAGTCCATTTTAGTTGTTCCAACAGCTGAACCGCCGAACCCATTATTCTTTCCAGATTAATTGCAGGATCTGTATTTGAAAGTCAGATGAAATAAACAATAGATATCGAGCAACTAACACCAACTTATCTGTAAGTGCTTTCGCGCGAAATTGTTCTGATCGAAATCAAAAAATAGGAAATGTTATGCCAAATTAAAAGATTCCCATAGTTAATGATATGGGATTATTAGCTACAGCCTTCATGATAATGGCACCATAATTGATAATGTAACTGTTATTAGGAATATTTGATTTTCACATGTAGCAATTCTTGGAGTCCTGGAAGATGCTTTGGCATTTGGGTACATTATTAGGATATTGCGGTGTAAATATGTATTTCTCCTCTTCAGAGGATGTTTGGTGTAGCTAAAAATTGTGAACTTATTAATTGTAATTGAAAAAAAGTGATTATGACTGTACGGTGCTGATCTGTAGAGTCTATTTATTTGATGAGTTAAACCCGATTCGTCCGCTCCTTCCTCCTGTCAAGCACCTATAAGGACGAACAAACATGAGCTACCCGGCGGCGGACCTCCAAAAGCCGCTCCGACAGTCAAATCATATAGAAGTCTATGATAACGAGGAATTGAACCGAATATCACAAAAATGTAGAGAATAATACCCTCCAGAAGCAAAAAGCCCCCCTTCCCTTGGGCCTGAGATTCCCCTTTTATAGGGAGGCAAAAGTTATCTCTCCCCTAGCTGCATGATTACCTCTGACACCTAGCTCTGCAGGACGGCTCTTCACGTCACGTCTCTATACGTCACGTCAGTACAGAGACTGACTATTCGAACAGAGTATGGGAACATTGCCATTATGACCGACATCTCGGCCCGTTCTTGAAGTTGAGATGCTCGTCTCACAGCGCTCCCCTGAAGTGGAACACACTCGATGGGAGGAGGCTCTTGGTCCAATTACATTAAATGCTATACTTTCATGGTCAAATCATATCTGAATGTTTGTTAGACCTCGATCGTCGTGCTGTGACCGAACCCGATTAGACCGTCTACGTACTTCGGCCGTCTACGCACTGAGGCCATCTATATAACTGGGTAATGTATTTTCGGGTCATGATGAGCCTGTTGGATATGGGCTTAGGCCACAGACCCGTCCGTTATGGACCTCGGCCCATATCTCTTCAATGACTTAAAGTAGAAGTTGTAAATGTTTGTAACAGCTGTAAACTTATAGTTTTAAGCAACATCATTTGTATTTGTTAATTTAGAATCAGAAGTTACAAGCAAAAAAACTATCAATATGTCTAATTTATTTTATTTTTTTAAACTTTTAGCTAAGTTATAAGTTAAAAATTAGAAAATAATTTATAACAAAAACCCTCATAGTAATATATATAGACATAAATAATGGATTTATGCATAACTCATTTGATTTGGAATTGGGGCTATGTTTTAGTATATTTTACTTTCTTCCCTTGCCCAGTGCCCATCTTTCTTCTTCTTATCCCTCTGTTTGGGCTTATTTATTTATTTATTTTTTGACTGTCCTAATGTTTTCAGGTCCTTTGGCTCTGACAATAGTCAATCATGCCTCGGTATGAAGTGTTTCTCTTTTCATGCAATTCTAAATACAGATGTAACTTGTATTTTGTTGCTAAAGTTTATGCTGATCCTTTATTTAATTTTCCTTATTTGTTGTTTTCTTTTCAGGTATTATTGTGATTATTGTGATACTTATTTGACGCATGATTCTGTAAGTTTGCAGTTGCACTCTTTCTTTTGATTCCTATCCTTCTATATTATTCACATTGCAACAATAAATATATAAATGTAATATTGGTCAATACGCACGATGCACAACGAGGTTTTGGGGATTTTTTTATTATATCATTGATATTCTTAATCTCTCTTTAAGTCTATCTTTATCTGTCTCTGTCAATATTTTCAACCCTTAAAGCACATTGCCCATCTGTCAAAACCAGCATCGTGTCAGTGAACCCCACCCCCACCAGGAACTAAAAAGTTATGTTTACTGACAAAAAACAATATGTTACAACGTACATATTCTGTAAAAAGGAGCAACCTAGTCTGGAGATGGTGGTTTGTAGAATTTTGAAATATATCTGTCTTATTCTCATGTTTTGAACCCCTCTTCCCTTTCTTTTCCATGCTATTGCAACCATAGTTTGGTAGTAATTTGATTTCTGTACGGATCTCTCTCTCTCTCTCTCTCTCTCTCTCTCTCTCTTTTTGATTTCAGCCTTCTGTTAGAAAGCAACACAATGCAGGGTACAAACATAAGGTATTATTCTATACGTGCATGTTTCTATATTTTCTTTTCGGTGAGCTAACCACATCATTTTGTTTCTTACATGCTTGTTCTATAAAGTCAAATGTCAGGACATATTATCAGCAATTTGAGGCACAACAAAATCAAAGTTTGATCGATCAAAAGATCAAGGAGCATCTTGGGCAAACTGCTTACCAGCAAGTTGGTGCTGCTTACAACTCAATGAGGCCCCGTTTGCCTATTCTTCCTACTCCCCTGATGCCAATGATGGGGAACACCCAATTACCTGTGAATTCACAACTATTTCCTGGAGTTAGACCACCACTCTTGCCGAGACCTCTTCCTGGTAGGGATATATGTGTAAACAATTATTTATTTACACTCGGTTAGTGTTATTTATTTATTTTTCAAATTATTGGTGCATGCAGTGGCTTGTGTATGCATGCATTTGCATATAAACCCTTGAATTGTATGGAATTTAATTTCAACACGACCTGCCTGAATATGTTTTAGTTGTTTCCACCAAAGATGATACTGGGCATGAAAGAATTACTCCCGTGTTCATGGTGGCTCATTCACCTTCAGCAAATTATCTATGTTCGGGACTCAAACCTATGTTCAAGACCAACCATGTATATATATATATATATATATATATATGCTAATTCCTTAATTCGTAGCATCAGTATAACTTTTTTTTTCATGATGGGGAACGCCTTATGGAGAAATCTTGAGGCTATGTATGCCCCGACACATTGAGACCGGGATAAAGCCAAGACCCATGAGAACCATGATTACCTTGTGAGGTACCCCAAGACGTTTCTAGTTAATTATCTGGTGCGTTCAGTGACTTATCTGTCTGTGCATTTGCCTTTTTGACCCTCAGATTTTGTGTTGCTTAATTCTACTCCCACTGGTATGCTTGTTGTGTAGTTATTTTCAATATTAAGGAGATTGGTCATGCAAGGAACCTAGAAGTGCTAATCAACATGAGGAGAAGCATTTATGTTGAGGACCAGCTTTATGGTTTTGTTTGGGTTTTATGGAATTCCTATTCGGAAACAGATTGCTTGGTTCATACATGTGTATCCCAAGGTGTGTGGAGATATGAAAGGAACCTTGTTTTGTTTAGCTCGTGGTTCAATCATTAGAAGAAAAATAGGTTGGTGTTTCTTGTTGAAAAGGTTTATAATAAAACTCTCGGGGCAGCTTTAGGGTATTGTAAATTGTTGTCTATGCATTTAAGTAGATGGTGCACCTTGAGTTGGCAGCTACATGATGTCTCAACTCATTAGGAAGAGTGTGTTGGAACAAATAGAAATTGATTGGGATTCTTTAGATTGCAAATATCTTCGTATGCACTTGCATCTTTAGGATTTTTATTTTTATCTTTTATGCAGTTGCAAATGTGAAGTGATGGGAATTATTAGAAGAAAGGTGTTTTAGAGTTTGAAGTGTGTGGTCAGCTTTGGCTTTGAATATTTTTTTTAATGTGTTGTTCATCATAATATATTGGTGTAAACTGTTGGTTGCTATTATGCTGTATTGTTGTGTACACAACTTTATGTGGTAGTGCGTAGAGGCTATGACATGGAACAATAAGAAGTGCTATCTGCACTAGGAATGACAATTTTTCTTGCTCCGCCCGACCCCGCCCTGTTATTTATAGGGTTTTCCATCACCGATAACAAGTGGCGTGGGGTCGGGGGATGGTATTTTTTTTCTCACCCCGATTACCCTGCCCCATCCTTGATTATATAAATAAAATATTTTTTTTTACATATGAATACATATATAGCGTGTATTTTTTAAAAATATAACAAGACCAAAGCATAAAAATATTGTATTTATCTCTCGTTTTTACCTTTATTTTTTATTTTTCATCATATTAGTTTTTATTTTTCATCAATCAACATTTTTCTTTAACCATTTTATCTTTAAATCTCATTAGTATCATTATTTTTACAATTTATTAATTATCCCTGATATGTTTCCGCCCCCGCCACTTCCCGATCTTTTCTGCCTCAATAAAGTAGAGAGGATGGGGATGAAGAACTACAAACCCGTCCCTGCCCCGCCCTACCCCTCGCTCCATTGTCATTCCTAATCCGCTCCCAACATCGTAACGTTGGTCCAAGTCACAAGAATCACCTCCATAAAAAAAGTAGGGAGAGTTCTCTCCCGGACCCTTCTATAAGCATACGTGGTAACAGAGAAACTAAAATATCTTTCGCGCATCTGTTTTTTGATTTATGGATTTGTGATGGTTCTTAGGTGTAAGCATCTATACTGTCTCACTAAGGATATGTTGTATCTGATCACCGTTTATATTGTCAGGTTATGCATCTGCTCCGATGATGCCGCCAATGATGGCGCCACCCGGTGCTCCTTTGCCAGGCCAAGTTAATGGTCTCCCAAGACCTCCAACAATGGGTGCTCCCACGGCTGTTCCGGGCACCAACATGACTCCGACTGGTGGTGCCGCCTCAATGTTTACCCAAGTTACGTATCAGGCTAATCCAGCGGCATCTACAATTGACGGTTTCAACACGAGTGCTCAAGCTCCCGAGGCTAATCATTAGCACAGTCAAACCGGTAGGTCTTTTGCCTTCAAATCTTGTAAAACTGATATTGCATCATTTGACATTTGTGGGAGAGGAAAATTTGTTCAAGGAAGTTTGGCCGATTAATAGTGGATTGTCACAGATGCTATTGTTACCGGCACAGCTTATTTAGTCTCTGGCAGAAAGAATATCCGCTCGGGCATTTTTATTTTGTTTTATTTTTGTTTGGAAAACATAGTTAAAATGAATTGTAGAATACGAGGTTTGTATGAGAAAGTAGTTGGCATTTTGATCTAAACAACTGTGCTTGTGATTTATATGCTGAGCAGGTTTGTTGAGGATGGCAGTGCAAAAGCCCTTTTTATATTTTATATTTTTATTTTTATTTTTATTTTTATTTTTGGTGGGTTTTTTTTGTCTATCTTTTGATTAGTAAATTTTTTTTTTTCCGATTCTTCTCAGCCATATAAGATAACATAAAAACTTTTAGCTAAATGACAAAATAAATCTAGTCAGATTTATTGTTGTTTATTTTTGTCTTTGTTAATTTTTTAAAATCTGTTGGCTGATATTTTTTTCCTTTTGTTGTCACTCTCGGGGAGGCAAATTTTAGAAGGTATATTTTTTATTAAAAGATAAAAAGAGTTTTTAAAAGATAAGAAGTTAAAAAATGAATTTTTACTCCAAATTAGGACATAGAGCGATGGAGCTGAGGAGCCCTGTTATGTATGCGAGAAGAGAATGTCTACTTGCACAGATGTGGGTTACATATTTAAATCTTATTTGGATGCCAACTCAACCCATTTTAAAAAAATAATAATAAAAAAAAAATTTAAAAAAATCTGAGACAGCGCCGCACGACGCCCCTTCCTGATGCACACTCTTGCCGTCGCCACCTCTGGTGGCCGTCACCGCTGTTTCTGTTCATTTTTGTCGTTGCTGCAGCCGATAATCTGCCGCCACGCACTGCCTCATTCTCTCTCTCTCTCTCTA
>JAOTRH010016332.1:0-56381 GCA_034768845.1 Heliamphora exappendiculata | reverse complement strand
AGTGCATTTTTGTGTATTTAATTGCATAAAATATTAATTTTATGTACCTAAACCTACTAAAACCTATTATATTAATGCATTTATAATTAATTTAATCTTTCCATGATTTATCATAATTTTGATAGCAATTAAATAAATAATTGTAGGCATTTAAGCTAAATTAAGTTAGTTTGACTAGAATTAATTTTTTGACTTATTTATTGTGTAGAGACTTTAAATAATTATTTATTTACTTTTTTTAAGCTATATTATTATATATATATTACTTGTATAAAAATTATTGGGTCAAAATAATGCTTAATTTATACATTTTTTTTCTCATTTTTAAGTTTAAAAAGGTAAAAAGTAGCTTTTTGGGCACATTCTCTTAGGTGGCTGGCCATGCAAGGGAATTTTGGTCATTTTTGTTGTTACTTTATATTTTATTAATTAATTGTGTATAAATATCTGATTTTGGGTGTCTACGCGTCAAATTTTAAATTTTTGGGACTTTTGTTGTACTAGGGGTAAAATAGTCATTTTACCTTGGTTATGAAAATTTTTGATTTTTAATTTAATATTTTATGTTATTTACTTAATTTAAGCTATTTCGAAACTTTTCTAAGTGCTAGGGCCTTGCCTCATAGTATTTAATCTCTTTTAGGGTTTCTGAGTTAACTAGGGTTTCTCTTGTTTATGTAATGACCTAAGTTCTCATTATCTATTCGTCGTTAATACTATGGTTTGGGCTTAGATCTTTCTGTGAGTAGTTACAGTCTGGGCTGTTACAACTACGATCCGGGTCGGGTCGTTACAATCTAGGTGGTTACTACTAGGGTCTGGACCGGGGTGTTACAAAAACACTTCAGTCGACCAAACTCAGCAGCCCAATAGACTGAACTCCCTTACTATTTTTGGTCTCGGGTTTGTGAAGCAAAACAAGATTTTTGGTCCAAACGCAAGCCAAACGAGCCTCTACCAAACCCCGAAAAGCGTATAACACACTTATACATGTTGTTCTATAACTTAAAAGTATAAATCATGCATCGATGCTATTCATATACTAGAATAAATGCGTCAAATACATGAATAACTTAAAAGGTAAGGGTCGGGGTCTCACAGTTTATCAATTAATTTAGCTTAAAGATATGAATTCTTTGTAGTCATCTTTCCAATGATTATCTCATATTCAATTTCCTATAAGGTTGATATATGAATATGATAACTGATGATTTTATTAGACTTCGGATGAGATTTAGTGGAGACTGATTTGTCTCATGTCATTGGGCAGTGATCTTATTTAATAACTTCCTATACCTTTTACTTATCTGTATTTTGTTAATGTTATGTAAGTTTCTTTGTATGTAGATAATATTGAATTACTTCTTGTTTTGTTAAGTATTGGTAAAATGATTTCTCGTCTTCTATTCTTATACGAACATACTAGGATTTTGAAGAAAACTACGTACATGATTTGATTTAAAGAGGTTTATTTTAAACGGTTGTTTATAAGGTCGTCACAAATAGTAAGATAGAATAGTTTTTTCAAATATGCGTATGTAAATCTATTGTTCTGTATTCTAAAAAATGTTTTGTTTCGTTGTCCAAATGTATACTCGTTAAATTTCCTGAAAACGTTCACGTGGTTTCTTATTTCCCCTAGAAGTTCTAAATTCCAATAACTATCGCTCCTCGCTGGTGTTCTGGAAACAAATTCTTAGGGTGGGACAAGGATAACTCCTAGGTTGTAGAACATAAATGAGAATCAAGAAGAATTTTCACAACCAGATCGAGTTATCAAATCAAGATTTCAAGAAAAAGATATAAGGAAGTGGGTAGCCAACTAGATAGTTGCCTTGAAATTAAGTCGGCCAAACGTATTTTAGTATAAACATCCAAGTTTACTCCCTTGATCAGGATTTCAAGTGTGCAAAAAAGATTGACTAAATTTATTTTTCACGGGGAACTAGGTCATCAAAAACTTATGGACATAAAGAATAAGGTTAAGAAGAACTATTGTCATTTTAAAATGAATCGAGATGAATGATTACAAATTTACACGACTCAAGGGAAGAAAAGTGTCTTAGGATATTAGAGAACATAATTACTTTTAAGAGTAAAGTTCAATGCTATAGGTTATTCAAAACAATTACAAGTTTTAAAGTTACATAAGCAAAAGAATGGAACGAGACATTATAGTCGATTGACCCTAACCTATCTTGGTACACTAAGCCTAATACTTAATTAGCCTTCCTTTGGTTTCTCTTTGGTATCCTTGTTTTCTGCAAGGCTATTACTACATTGTCCAAGTTATCATTTATGATACTGTCATATTCCAATTTTCCTAATACAGTTGTAAAGTCATCACCCAATACTAATTTTCTCTTATAACTTCCTATGAATCTTACGAACGGGGTTTTTTTTTTCAAATGCAAGGTCTTGTTTTTGGGTGAACTGGAAACCTAAACCCGTGATTTTTTTTAATTCATAAACATATGGTACACAATTTTAGGTTCAAATTCTTGAGACATTGTCAATTGGATTCGCTTTTAATGGATCAAAGATCTGTAAGATTCTCCATTCACCTACAAGTTACCTTTCTAACACTGTTTGAGGTGATGATCTTCTTTCTTTAAAACTCAAGATTCCAATTAGTGATGTATCTCCTGTCATAATTCAAGTTTGTCAGCAACCTCTTTCATCTTATTATGGCGTCTTCTATGTATCGTTATGCAAAGCTCATTAATTAGAATCTTAACAACTTAACCCTAGAGAGTTCGAACTTGTCCAAGCAACTTGTAGCAACTCGAACCTTTGATATTTTTGAAATATTAATAAAAATAAATGTGTTATGTCCAGTGGAGATGTTTAGGAGTGAAAATTGTGCGTGAGAGTTAATTCTTGAGCTTGTATGTGCTCGTTCCTGATGGTTAAGGGTGAAATTATGCAAAAGAACGTGGTTAGATGCTGTACTGTGGATGTATGGTTCAGTGCAAGTTCAATTAGGTTTGTCTCCCAGTGTTGACCACTCGAGCGGTGGGGAGCCCGTTCGAGCGGATAGGTGGTCGAGAGGTTCTCTGGAAGGGGACCGCTCGAGCGGTGGGGGTCCGCTCGAGTGGGCTATTGTGGAGATGAGGTTTTAAAAGTCGCGTCATGCTTCCTTTTCTCCAATTCTTTCCATATCTCTCTCTAGAGTGTGGGTGAGAGCTAGGGCTTAGGTTTGAGAGTTATTTGGGGCTTGTTTGACTCCTCCAAGTGAGTTTTCTTGGCTCCCTCTTGGTGGCTTGATCGTTGGAGGCCCGATCTTGGCGTTGGAGAAGCTTATCTCACCGTCTGGTTGGAGATTCTCGTGGATGGAGCTTGTTTGAGGCTTTTTCTTGTGGATCTAGCATCCTTAAGGTAGGATCTAAGACTTTCTTTAAATATTTTTGTGATATGTGTTGTATTTTCAAATGTATGAACATAAAAGCATGAGATTTGTGTTTTCAAATCTTTAAATTGGAATCTAGTGATAGTGGGGGTTAAATTTTGGATTCATAAGGGATTTAATATGTTTTTATCTTAACAATGTCATTTATGGGGGTTGAATTGCAAAAATGAAAAACTAGGGTTTAGAATTTGGGCTAACACCATGAGAAATTGGGGGTTTTGAATTAAAGAACCAATATGATGAAATTGATGAAATTATTGTCTAAATTAGGATTTATTATGACCCATTGTGAAATTATTTCATAGAGCTAAGTGACACTTGTTCATGTAAAGCATATATTGTGGGGTTTATTGAATAAAACCAATGATTTGGGAATTCGAAATTGGTGTGAGTATTTAATTTGTGATTGAATCATAAAATAATGGAATCGTGAATAATGAAAATTTGGCGAGAGGAACCTTTAGGGTTGGACTCACATGTGTATGTGACATGGGTTTGGTGAGAGGAACCATTTGGGTTGGACTCACACGTGTATGTTGTTTTATGATACGATAAAAAGACCGATTTGTGGATCCAAGGAATCGTTTAAGGTTGGGTACGAGTTGCTCCTCGGTGAAAAACTAAAAAACTGCATAGATTGGGTTATCTGCCTGTCGGCTAGTGAACAGAGAAAGGACGAGTCGTGTTTGGATATAGCACGTTTCGTTACTTCATGGGGCCTGCGTGGCTGGGTTGAGTGTAACGTTACGGGAGTCTATATGCTCGTCCGACGCCGGTGCCTATTGTTTTGAACCATGAATTGGTAAAAGGTGAAAAGCGTCAACAAGTGTGTGTGTTAGTGTGTGTGTTGGCGTGTGCTGCTATGTGCGTGGTGATGATTAGGTTGGTCAAGACCTTAATTGGAAATGAAATAAAATGGTAAAACGGGTTGAGTAATAGGAAATGGTAAAGGAATTGGGTTAGTGAAACCTTAATTGAAGCAGTAGGGAGGATTATGAAATGTGAAATGGTTAGTAAAGATCTGGGTTGAAGAGGTGAAGAAAATTGTATAATGTGAAAACAGGCCGGATTGGTAAAAAGAGGTAAAACGTGTTTAATTAACTAAGAATGAAAAATTAGATGATTTCACGAAAATTAAAAAGGTAAGGAGCAATAACCCTTTTTCTATAAATTCGGTTATGTAACGAAAATTTATCTGGAAATGAACAATGTGTTTGATTAAACTTACGTGTGTATCTTGCATAACCATCCTCATATATCATGCATGTATTCAAGGTTAGTCTTGTTCCTATGAGCTTCGGCTCATGTTGTTTAACAACATTTCAGGTGATAGCGGGAGGAAAGTTCCAGGCTAAGGTAGCGGTCGTTGGACCCTTGACGTTGTGTATAGAGTTATTTTTCTTTGGATAATCAGTTTCTTTGAGAAGTGGAAATGTAAAGATGTAAATTCTTATTTTAAATATCCAAAACATTGTAATTGAGGGTCAGAATGCCCATATTGTAAGGCCTTTCAGCAATATATTCATGTTGTGCATACATGTGAGGACGTTTGTTGTATAATGATTTTTCGTTTATGATGAATCATAGTTCTTCATGGAAGGATGGATGTTTTGGTCTTTTATGAATATTTAAGATCCTGTTTTTTGAGTTTAAGTTCATGTTTCAAGAAGAAGAAGAAATGGTTGTTAGTCTCAGCCTTAGATGAATCTTAACATTTTTGGGAAATGAGGTCTCGAGTACCTGACCGCTCGAGCGATCAGGAGTTCGCTCGAGCGGGGGTCACTGGGTGTGTTTGCTGATGAATGTTTATTCAGGTGTTTTCAAATAGAGTTTTGGATATGAATGGAGCATTTAAAGGCATAGTTTGCAAAGAAATGGCTTTCTTATCGGGTTAGCTTTCAAGAATTATATTAAAATTATATTAAAACGGGACAGGGGCGCTACAAAGGGTATCAAAGCTCTAGGTTAGAATACCTAGGAACTGTGGGAATGGTTAATCCGTTACGTGAGAGCTTGCATTGATGTGTGACATTCACGTATTAACGTGCAAGCATGAATTTTCATTGGGATATTTGACATTTTCATGCTACGGATGTTCGTGCATTGAGGTTGGATCTTTGGGATGACGTGTCTTGCCCTTGGGTGTCTGGTCGACTAGTTCGGGGTTCATGTTAGAAAGGCATTTGGCCGACGTCTATTCTAGCGGGAAATCCAAACTAGTTACCCAGATTGATGTGTTACTCCTAGGGATTCTCCTCGGTATGTGGATACGTGATTATGTGTTGGTGTGATAGGACTAGGTGTTGAGTAGTATGTAGCTCTAGAAGGTTAAGTTTAGTTTAACCTGGTTGGGTGTTGTGATGTTCTTGTGACATGAGTTACCCTTAAGGGACTATGACAAGTTGTGGTCACGATTATGGTATAGATTTTTGGGTGTGTAAACTGGTGGTTAACGGTTGTAGTGAGTGTAAGCTCGTGAGATGAGCATTGATTGTGTGGAGTGTGCTGTACTCATGTGGGTTGGGGATGACTGTAGTTAGATGCCTGTTGTGTGTTATGCTACCAGTGGTTTGATGAATAGGTGTGATAAAGTGTTTGAAACCTCTTGGAGGTTGTTTATTGTGATTAGGTATAAGATGTGGTTATGGGCGCGTTGAGGATTATGTACGCTATGAGCCGTGCTATGTCATGAGCTGTACTGTGTCATAAGCCGTGTACCCCAAGATTGGGTATGGACGGGAGCATAATAATCACCGACCCAAGGTAGATTAGAGAGTCGGAGCTTAGACAGTGTTTGAGAATGTTCCTTCTCCTACGGGGTGTTGTTGGGGACCGCAATGGTACTTGTGATTTGAAGGTCTATGTGGTCACCCTTGCGTTTGTTTGTGGCATGGTGCTAAGTTGTGTTTCTTGATAAAAGTTAAAAATTGTATGAGGAATGAATATGTGGGTTAGAGATGTCGTCGATAGGTTGGTTACCGAGTGATATGCATGTACATGTGATGAGATGTATGTCGGTGACGGTTGTGATTTAATGAGTAATTGTTTAAGGTCAATTGGAAAATTTTGCGGAGTAGAAGTTTGTGGCTCGAATGATTGAGAAACTATATGTAGTGCGAGATATTTGGTAAGTGTAAGCGTATGAGGCTGGTAGAGTCTGAGATGGATGTTATTAAAGGAGTTGGCTTGGTCGTCTTAGGATGACGTGTTGGTGGGAATAGATCTCTTGAGAGGATGATGTTGGTGGTCTATGACCTGCTGTAAGGTCTAGGAATGGTGGTGCTATTCGGCCTAGAATTAGGAGATGAAGTTTGATTGATCTCCGTTGTGGATAATCTTTTTATGTTTGGATGACTGTAGACCTGGATGAAGCTACGGTGTGAGTAGTCTTAGATCTTTTTTGAGACAACGTGATCGCTTTAGTGTTTCTCCCCTGCAGATGCTAAATGCATGAAATTTGAGAGCCTGCGGTAGGTGTTAATGATGTGATTGATTTAGCTACTTAGTTGATATGTCTTGAGTGTGATGCTCTTGGAAGAAGTGGAAGTTGTTTGTGATTGAATCTGCAGTATAGAGATGGTTGTGTTGTCTTGCCTGTGGAAGTGAAATGCAGAGTGGTGGAATTCAACGGTATACCGTAATGGTTTGAGTGGTCTAGAGTTGGTGGGTGAAAGTCATGGATTCGAAGGGGTATGTAATCGTTTTTATGCACGGATTGCGAAAGTATGGATGATGTTTTCATAGTCATAAGGAGTTATGTGTAACTCCGGGTGAAAGGTTTCAGTTTTGACCATTTTCGATTGAATGCTTTGCGTTTCCTTTCGTGAATGTGCGTGAGCTGTGAGCTCAAGATGATAATGTGGTTGTTGTGTATACATTGGGAGTTGTGTTGGCATAGCGCAATTGCGTAAAGAGAAAACTTGGAATAATGTGAATGGATAGTGTTATGTTTTTCTAAGATACCCGATAATGGGCTTGTGAACGTGCAAGACGCGTCACTAGAAGGTAAGAAAGTTAAGGACAATCGAAAGGTATGAATGGAGTTGAACTTGAGAATTAAGTGGGACGAGTGGTATGATTGTTATGATTGGGGTCAACGGTATTTGTATGCTGGTAATTGATGGTGACGTAAAAATAGATGGATAGTATTTTCTTGAACGTGCTTAGGCTGTGATAACATTGAATGAGAACTCCTGGTCGATCCTTCCTTTCCTCTGGGTGCAGAGGGAACTATCTGGTGGGTGGTTATCTTTTGTGAGCTATGTTGTCCTTGATTGGACATAAAAGTTAATGTCTTAAGTGATTCTTGACTTGGTTGTTTCCGAAAGGAATCCGTATGGATTTCATGCCTTGTTGTGATCCTTAGAGATGTGCCATGTAAGCTTGTAGCACTACGGTTGGATGGTTATAGGATTGATTCCTCGTAATTTCCTGGTGAAGAGTTGTTCGTTCTTCTTCATGAGTGTAAGTGTTTGGATCATGTCATTTAAGATATCGGATTGATAATCCTGGAGTGTTTATCCATCATTAATGGGAGAATCAACATTGAGACCTAGAACTTTTGTGTGCGGAGGTTAGATGAATATTGATTGATAGGCACATATAATGGATGTTCTAGTTTGTGCAGGAACGTTGTTATCCTTAGTTCTTGTCGATAGCCAATGTGATTTGTGCTGAACCTTTTGTGATTTTTTTGTTGCCTGGTATGGTTTTGATAATCCATCATGAGTTTCAGTTCGTGTTCTATTGATGTGGAAGTTGCTTAGTTTGCTCAGAGTTGAGAGTATCAAGATAATGGGATGAAGGTGTGAGTCACAATAAATTTGGTATTGAAGAGACTTCATCGGTGCGATTTGTTTGGGTTAACAGGTTTGCCAGATTCGGAATGGAATGATCTTATTTGTATGGAAGAAGAATTTTCTTATAAGGGTGCTTAGGTTCGATTGATGAGTAGCTTGGGCAGTGTAATGTGATAAGTTGGTGTTGATGTGTTGAAGGGATAAGTGTATGAGCACGAGCATTAGGAAGGTAAGAGAATGGTATACGAATTGAGTAGCGTGGTTCTTTCATGATACGGCGTGTGTAAATAGAATGTCCGGAGGAGTTGCGTATAAGATGAAACTATTTAAGGTAAGAGGGGGGTCTTGATTAGTTACATGATGGAAAAGATATGAATAGATTGAGTGGCGTTGGTCAGTGATTAGAGAATCACATGTTGGTACTATCACATAGAGGATTGTTATATGTGTGATGTGGATACGGAAACAAGGTGTGAGCATACATACAGGTGTTGACGGACGGCATAACTAGTCGTTGGAACTAAGCAACTAATTAAGTATAAGACATTGTAAATTTGAAGGACCGATAGATACAGTATGAGTAAAAGTAAATATTGTATGAGGTTCATTGTAAGGGTGAGAAATTGATTGACAGTCAGTGGTTCAATGGTGAAATGTGGGCTTGCGAATGTGCTTGATGATGTGGTGTGTGACGTGGTTGGATTCGTGTAGAGAATAGTGTGCAAGTAGGAAATTGTGTTTGTATTATGTTAATGACTCAAGTGACTTAGAATGAGTTCGCGTGACCGTAGGGATCCGAATAATGTGATACTGGAGTGATAACATCAATTGTTTGGAACCTTGGACGTGACGATGATATAACGCCAAGTGTTTTCGCAACAAGAAGATTGTGGTTGATGAGCAAGGAGGCGGTAGAGGATTGACAAGGGTGGAGGTTTACATCAGATGTTTTACACGTGTTCCTTAAAAGTTTTTGGATGATCTACGTAAATTTCTCTCTCTGGAACCGAATGTTCGTTGTTTCTGCTCGGGTACGAGCATCTCAGCAGCATAAATGATAGCATTCCTGATGTACGTGGAAAGATGAAATGGCATCGGAATTCTATAATCAGTAGTTGACCGTGATGGTTTGAATGAGATGTGAATGTGTGAAAGGCAGGAGTGTGGCGACATGTGTTTGTTCTTACGAGAGTAACCCACTGTGTGTATTTTGGTGTGAAAATGAGCTACTAGGTGACAATTCAAATAAGATTGCAGCTGTTACAAACAGGTGTGGAATGTATTGAAACCAGTACGAATTGTGGATTAGTTTTGTGCGATAAGCGTCACCGTTTGGATTGGTCGCATCTGAGGTGGGTTGCGTTATAGTGCCTCGGTGACGTGAGTTGGATCTCAGTTCGATAACGTTAGAGTAACCCGTGTGTTAGTGGGACCGTTTGTGTGAGGACAAGTGGCATGGATGTTGTTGATTATCAATGACTAGTCAATTGATTCAAGTCCCAGTGTTGAATTTCGAAGACGAAATTTTCTAAGTGGGGGAGGTTGTAGCGACTCGGACCTTTGATATTTTTGAAATATTAATAAAAACGAAGTGTTATGTCCAGTGGAGATGTTTGGGAGTGCAAATCGTGCGTGGGAATTAATTCTTGAGCTTGTATGTGCTCCTTCCTGATGATTAAGGGTGAAATTATGTAGAAGAGCGTGGTTGGATGATGTACTGTGGATGTATGGTTCAGTGCAGCTTCAGTTAGGTTTGTCTCCCAGTGTTGACCGCTCAAGTGGTGGGGAGCCTGCTCGAGTGGATAGGTGGCCAAGAGGTTCTCTGGAAGGGGACCGCTCGAGCAGTGGGGGTCCACTCGAGCGGGCTATCACGGAGCTGAGGTTTTAAAAGTCGCGTCAGGCTTCCTTTTCTCTCATTCTTTCCATATCTCTCTCTAGAGTGTGGGTGAGAGCTAGGGCTTGGGTTTGAGAGTTATTTGGGGCTTGTTTGGCTCCTCCAAGTGAGTTTTCTTGGCTCCCTCTTGGTGGCTTGATCATTGGAGGCCCAATCTTGGCGTTGGAGAAGCTTTTCTCACCGTGCGGTTGGAGATTCTCGTGGATGGAGGCTTTTTCTTGTGAATCTAGCATCCCTAAGGTAGGATCTAAGACTTTCTTTGAATATTTTTGTGATATGTGATGTATTTTCATATGTATGAACATAAAAGCATGAGATTTGCGTTTTCAAAGCTTTAAATTGGAATCTAGTGATAGTGGGGGTTAAATTTTGGATTCATAAGGGATTTAACATGTTTTTATCTTAACAATGTCATTTATGTGGGTTGGATTGCAAAAATAAAAAATTAGGGTTTGGAATTTGGGCTAACACCATGAGAAATTGGGGGTTTTTGGTTAAAGAACCAATATGATGAAATTGATGAAATTATTGTCTAAATTAAGATTTATTATGACCCATTGTGAAATTATTTCATAGAGCTAAGTGACACTTGTTCATGTAAAGCATATATTGTGGGTTTTATTGAATAAAACCAATGATTTGGGAATTCAGAATTGACGTGAGTAGTTAATTTGGGATTGAACCATAAAATAATAGAATCGTGAATAATAAAAATATGTAACAGTATGGGTTTGGCAAGAGGAACCTTTAGGGTTGGACTCGCATGTGTACGTGATATGGGTTTGGTGAGAGGAATCATTTGGGTTGGACTCACACGTGTGTGCTATTTTATGATACGATAAAAAGGACCGGTATGTGGATCTAAGGGATTATTTAAGGTTGGACACGAGTTGCACCTCGGTGAAAGACCAGAAAACTGCGCAGATTGGGTTCTCTACCCGTCGGCTAGTGAACCGGGAAAGGATGAGTTGTGTCGAGGGCTTCAAAAAAACACCAATTTCATGCTTATATGTTTATAAATTCAAAGATTCAACACATATCACAAAGATATTCATAAAAAAGTCCAAAATTCAACCTTTGTTAAGCTTTAGCACCAAGAGAATCTCTCTAAAAAGCTTCAAACACAAGGATCTCCAACCGAAATGTGACAACGAGGCTTCTAACGTCAAGATCAAGCCTCAAATGCATATTCCACTAAGATGGAAGCAATAAATCATCTCAAGGAGGGCTAAGGAAGCTCTAATAGCTCTCCAAACACAAACCCGAGCATGTCTAACTTGGGCCAAGGAGGGCCAAGAAAACGTCTCAAGGAGGTCTCGAGACTGCTTGATCGGTCTTCGCAACTGCACTGTTGACCCAACTTTGAACAAGCATATCTCTTTCTTTCGAACTCCAAACAGGGTCGTTCTTATACAAAAATTGAAGCCCCGAAAGTCTACTTTTCAATGGTTCTAAACCCATGCCAAAATGTATTTTCTACAAAAAGATATGACCGAAATAGTGAAGGTATGTCACTTTTCTTCACACACCCTTCGCGTATTTTTGTCCCGACATCCTTTGGAACCGTATTTTCTTCACTGAGCACATCTTAACATGTGTATCCAAGCTCAAAATACTCTCCCAATGAATTACCGAAATCAAGATTAAATTCTTAGCCAAAATCTACATTTACAAACGTTTCCTCTGGAAATAACATACTCGTTTTCATTAATACAAGAAATTAACAAGGGACCAGGTCCCTACAACATCTCCCTCTTAGGAGATTTCATCCCCGAAATCACACATGCCTCAAGAACTAAACAGCTCACTTCTTCAACATCGTGGTGAAGTCATAACACCTTTACATACTGAATGGTTCTCCCTCACAAGACCTGTTCTTTGGCATCAAGGATTCTCACCGGTCTCTCCTCCTAGGTAACATCATCTTATACCCTCAACTCCATCCAATCCAAAACATGGGATGGGTCCGACTCATACTTACGCAGTATAGAAACTTGAAAATTGTTATGCATGGAGGCTAGCTGTGGTGGCAAGGCTAAGTGATAAGCCACCTCTCCAATCCTATCAAAGATCTCAAACGGCCCAATGAAACGCGACGACAACTTCCCACTCTTACAAAATCTCATTAAACCTTTTCGTAGCGAGACTTTCAAGAAACATAGTCTCCCACCTCAAATGCTAACGATCTCCTTCTATAATCTTCATAGCTTTTCTGACGATTTTGGACTGTCACTAAATGCTTATGGATCGCGATGATCTTTTTTATAGTTTCTTGCACAAGCTCGGCCCCTAACATGGTTGCTTCACCAACATTAATCCAAAAAATGGGTGACCTGCAAGGTCTACCATATAATGCCTCATAAGGTGCCATCTCAATGCTTGACTAGTAACTGCTGTTGTAGGCAAACTCCACCAACGACAGATGATCCTCCCATGACCCCTGAAAGTCTAAAACACATGCTCATAACATATCCTTAAGTATCTGAATAGTGCGTTCTGACTGGCCATCCATCTAGGGGTGAAAGGCAATACTAAGAAGTAGACACTCCCATAGTTGACTGCAAAAAACGTGACATGAAACGAGGATCTCGGTCAGAAACGATGAAAACAGGCACTCCGTGGAGCCTAACAGTCTCACTCACATAAAGCTTGCTAGGCTTATCAACCGAATCCGTCATGCGAATAGGTAGGAAATGTGCCAACTTGGTCAATCTGTCCACCATAATTGATATGGCATCATGCCCCTTCGGGGACCTTGGAAGGCCCAAAACAAAATCCGTGGTGATGTTCTCCCATTTCCACTTTGATATGGGCAATAGTTGCAACTGACCTACAGGTTTCTGATGCTCGGCCTTCACTTGCTGACAAGTGAGACCACGAGAGATGAAAAACGCAATGTCTTTGTTCATACCCTTCCACCAAAACTGCCTATGTATGTCATGATACATTTTGGTGCCACCCGGATGCACTACCAAGCGTGAGTGATGAAAGTTATGTAGCACGTCTTTGCGACATGCTTCTGGTACAAAGATTCTCCCTGCAAACCTCAGGCTTTGATTAGAGTAGATAGTCCACTCCTTGGCATCCTCGCCACTCAAGATTCGTTCTCGAATCATTAAACTTTCTGCATCTAACTGTTATGCCTCAACAGCGTAGTCAATAAGGCTAGGCTGAGAAACTATCGTGAATAAGGTAACATACTCACCGGACTCTTCAAAACGAAAGTCATACTCTCCGACCTCCCCGGGTATACTCTATTCTCTAATGGCCACGCGTGCTAACGTGCTCAAAGACTTCCAACTAAGAGCATCATCTACCACATTGGCCTTGCTCGGATGATACTGTAGATCAAAATCGTAATCTCCTAAAAACTCCATCTATCTCATATGGCACAAATTTAGATCTTTCTGCAAAAATAAATACTTCAAACTCTTATGGTCCAAGAATACTTTGAAGTTCTCTCCATACAAGTAGTGTCTCCAGGTCTTTAAAACAAAGACCACTACTGCGAGCTCCAAGTCATGAGTAGGATAGTTTTTCTCGTGAACTTTCAACTATCTCGATCCATAGGCCACCACCTTACCTAGTTGCATTAACACGGATCCCAACCCCTCGTGCCACATATCGCAATAAATAGCATACTCGAGTCCTCTTTCTAGTACAATCAAAATAGGCATATTGGTCAACCTTGCCTTCAATGTCTGAAAGGCGAGTTCACAACAATCGTTCCACACGAACTTGATTCCTTTCCGTGTAAGGCGTGTTATAGGCACTGCAAGCCTAGAGAAGTGTTTCACAAACCGATGATAGTAACTGGCCAATCCCAAGAAGCTCCAAATTTTGAACACATTTCTCGATCTTTCGCACTCCATTACAGCTTCAATCTTAGATGAATCCATTGCCACCCCATCCCTCAACACTACGTGCCCCAAAAACATTACCTCGGGTAACTAAAACTCGCATTTGTCGTACTTGGCATATAATCAATGTTCCCGCAACAACCATAAGGCAATTAGAAGATGCTCCTCGTGTTCCTCTTCCGATGATGAGTAAATTAAGATGTCATCCACGAACACCACCACAAATCGATCATGGTAAGGGTGGAAGATACAGTTCATAAGGTCCATGAACGTTGCTGGCACGTTAGTCAATCCAAAAGGCATGAATAGAAACTCAAAATGCCCATAGCAATTACGAAAAGTTGTTTTCAGAATGTCTTCCTCCTTGACCTATAACTGGTGATAACCCGATCTCAAGTCGATCTTCAAAAAACAATACAAACCTTTCAACTGCTCAAACAAGTCGTCGATACGAGGCATCGGATGCTTTTTTTTAACAGTCACGTAGTTTAACTTACGATAATCTATACAAAGACACAACGACCCATCCTTCTTCTTTGCAAACAATGCCGGAGCTCCCTAAGGAGACACACCAGGGCGGACGAATCCCTTGTCTAATAACTCTTGGACCTGCACTTTGAACTCTATCAACTCCGTCGGTGCAAAATGGTATAAAGGCATAGAAATGGGGGCGATTCCCAGAATGAGGTCTATGGAAAACTCGACTTCCCACCACGGCAGAAACTCAAACAAATCACTCGAAAACACGTCTAGAAACTCACAGACAACGGGAGGAAGCTCTCCCCGAGTAGAATCAATCTCACTCGCTGACAAAATCGAGAAAAAGTGACTAAGGCTATCACTGCTCCACGATCTAAGGGGTCTAGGTGCTAAACCATCGTCCCGATCACCCATAAAGTAAAGGGAATCTCCCTCTAGCATGCAAACAAACACCCATCATTGGTCACAATCAATAAAGGTGTGAAACGTGGTCAACCAGTCAATCCCTAAGATAATATTGAACGAGGACATATCGAGCACGATAAAATTGAATACCAAGCGATGGTCGGCAATCTCCATCTCACAAGCTCTACAGGCACGTCTCAACACGGTAGTCCCACCCATCGGCGCTTCTACACATAAGGCATTACCCAATAAGTCTATCTCTAACCCCAATAGAGATGCGATGTGGATGAGATGAAAGAATGCGATGCTCTGGTGTTAATAAGACCACTGGCCCAAGAATGGTACACTAGGAATGTACCTCGTATGATCGAAGAGCTGGCTACGATTTTGGCACGGTAGGAGTCACTGATGCACTGGGCTCTACAAGAGCATACATTCACCCTTGGTTTCTCTGATTCTGTCCACTGCTGCCCCTGGCTCCCGGCTGCCTCACTGACTGAGTTAATGTAGATCCTCCTGTTGTCCTCACTGACTGTAACCCCGAATGTTGCTGTGACTAACCATATCCCTGTCGCCCCTGTGATGCCTCTACCCGATGAGCTCCAGTAGCACCTTGAACACTCCATCCCTAAGGGAAATCTCGTCAGATGTGACCCATCTGGCCACACTAGAAACATGAAGGCAGGCTTCTCTCCTGTGTCTAACTCTGCTGTTGCTGTCCTTTTTGTTGGCAATCCTTTGCACGATGTCCCCGTTGTCTGCACGTGTAACACACTAACTCCCGACGTTCAGAAAATTTGGATGAACCCATAGACGGTGTTGGTGCCAACCGTAACTAAAACTAAGGTCCCGTGGGATAAGAACTCGATCTCCCTGATTTCTACCTTTTCATCTGGCGCCCTTCAGATTGAGCACTGGAAGCTCCCTGATGCAACATACTCTTTTTCATCTTATAACTTTTTGCCATTACATTCTCCACTCGAATAGCGGCTTCCATGATCTCGATATAGACTCGAAAACCCAACACGACAATTCTATCCTTGATCGAAGGTCGAAGACCCCTTTCAAACCTTTTTGCATGCAGCTCCTCCGTTGACACTATCTTAGGTGCAAATCGCAATAAATTCGCGAACTTGGCCTCATATTGGACCACAGTAAGATTTCCCTGAATAAGAGAGAGAAACTCTTCCTGATACGTATCTCTTGAAGATCTCAGAAAATACTTTTCCAAGAAAACCCTAGTAAAAGCTGTCCACGTGCCATCCATAGTGGTCTTAGCAAACTTCCACCACTCTCTCGCATCCTTTCAAAGTTGGAACGCCGCCAACTTAACACGCAATTCATCCTCCCCGATCTCAAGGGTATCTAAGATCGTAGTGGTTACTTCCAACCACTCGGTAGCAACCTTGGGGTCCGGCTCCCCAAAAAAGGATGGAGGATCCAACCATCAAAATTCTCTCATCGCTACAGAGGCCCTCGTCTCAAGAGCCCTCACTCCTTCCATAGTCGCTTCGGCCATCGCTCTCATCGTGGCAAGCATTTCCTGAACAACATCAACTTAGCCCACTTGTTCCAGTAGGGCATGGACATCCCCTTCCTCCAGAACCTAAGCATACTCATGACCTCGGCCACGGCCACGGCCTCGGCCCTTATCACATTTGGCAACATCGCTCTATGAATAAGAAAGAACAAGGGGAGACGTCAACACAAACGTACAAGAACTCATCTCTTACAGATAACATCCCTCTTTAACAAGACATCATGTCACACGGATCGACACAATAACACACCTTATGCAATACATAATGTGGAGAACTAATCGGAGTGACACGTCAATCCAGCTAACTCGCTTGGATTTCTAGTAAGAATGGACGTCGGCCAAATGCCTTTCTAACTCGAATCCTAAATTCATCGACCGGCCGCCCAAGGCCCAAATGCATCATCCTAAAAGTCCAACCTCCATGCTCAAATACCACATAGCATGCAAATGTCTGATTATACTCAAGATATGTTATGCTAGCACACAAAGTCATGAATGTCACACACCAATGCAAACTCTCGCGTAGTGGATCAACTACTCCCACAATTCTTAGGTATTTAAATCTATAGCTCTAATAGCAATCTGTAACGCCCCAAACTCGGGAAACATGAATCACCCAAGAAAAACCCATTCTTTACAAACCAAAACCTACCAACGCTCACCACAATCGACATAATTCAAAATGAAGGCAAAAAACGAGTCTAAAATGTTTCAATTTTGTCCAATCGAGGGTTTAAATAAAAATAAAAGAAAGATTTAAAGGAGCTAAGCCTTTGAAACAACACACCAAAATTTTTCAAAGTTGCCCAGATCGATCGATCAGTGGAAAAACCGATCGACCAGTCTCTTACTTGCACAAGAGAACCGAAAGCATCAAAAGACCGATCGATCTGTTTTACTCCAGGCCCTTTTTCAAGCCAAACCCCTCTTTTTCAAAACTTATGATATTTTTGGTACCATTCGACACAATCTAGGCAAAGAAACAACCTTTAAAAAGAGGAAAATTCACAGGTTTTAAACATCAAATAGTTAGAAAGTAACCCCTCGTGACATCCATGCAAAGGATTTAAGAAATAGAGAGCATACAACAAAACCAAACTTCCTCACATGCATACAAGATATGGATATACGACCTTATGGCCTTACTGTTGGAGGAAAAACTGCCAAGATTATTATTTTTGCAAACGATTTTTGGTAAAAAAATTAACTTGATGGGCAAATGCCGAAACGGGCTACAGATAAAATTTTTGACGAAGAATGATCAAAATAAACCCGTGCCACCAAAGTTAATTTAGATGAATACCTTTTGTCGATCTACTCTTCAACTGCGATTTGATTCCGAGTCGAAGCCCCAGTCAGATCTTCTACCATATTTCCGTATGCGATCCTCGAACGTAGTGTGGACTTCGTACTATCAAGAACTCGTACCGACAGAACCCAAATATCTTTTAGTCTTGAAAGACAAAATATGATATAAGATATATAAAACTGGTCCAGCCTACCCGCGTATATATAGGGTTACACAGGGACTTGGGGAGTAATTATGAGTTAGACTTCCAATAGAACACAGACACCTAACAGCGGTTTCTGCAATTATAAAAAGACAAGCAGCAGTTTCTATAATTTTCATAAAATACTGAATTACAGTTCATACAACTAAATAATTATAATTGCACTCTAACCCATAATCTCAAGACCTTCTTATATTGAGCTCCTGTTATTAAATGCTTATCATTTCTCCCCACGTTAAGATTCTTGATACCCGTCAATTAAATTTAATTACTAACAATTTAATTTAATCGGCATCTTGCTATTCCTTAAGCCTTTCTGCTTAACTTATTTGACCGCCGAATAATCAAATCTACCTGTAAGATTTGGCTAGGTCAAAATTTATAAGCATCCTTAAGGGGTATCATTAATCCTGATATTTTGGGACTTGGATTCTGTCAATAATTAATATTTGCCATATAAATAATACCGCTATCCAACTCACTAGGATTATAGACTCATATAAGATCGCACCCTCTAATGAATCAAAACAACGAATATTAAATGTCTGCAAATCAATAATTATTTCAGGATTAAGAGGATAAGCACTATTTATAATAACCTTTGGGTGTGAATTAATTTATATAGTCAGCATAAAATTAATAACCACAAATGTCCCGTTCAATACACACAAAGTGTATTGGCACAGAGAGCCAGAACAATAGACGACGCTATTGTCTGTTCCCCGTAACCAAGACAGACCTACTAAAACTCTATGCCATAGTCTTATCGATGGTATGTCCATTTCTATCTAAACTGTGAACATAGAACTTATATTCTGCAAGAATCTAAAATCTGATCTTCTGTGTGTAAGCCGTACTCTACACACTAGATTAAATACTATACAGAATATCGGACATTCATGCATAACATTGAAATGATATACATACATTGCTCATAAAGATTCTCATAAAATGAAAAATTAATTTTATTAAATAAAATTAAATACTAAAAATATGATTTTCATTATACCAACCCTAACAATCTCCAAGTAATACTCAAAATCATGCTGCCATACATCTAACTCCCATGCTCTCTACATGACTGTCAAAAATCTTAGCTACTAAGCTCTTTGTAAAGGATCTGCAAGGTTGTCTCTGGATGCAAGCTCTAGGTTTGACTGAAAATCTAAGTCTGTGTACCCCAAAGGTAATAGACGGTCTTCTTAGTAAACCAACATATAATCCTTAGTCCTTTTCAGGTACTTGATTATATATTCTTCACCGCAGTCCAATGCTCCTGCCCTGGATTAGACTGATATCTGCTAACTATTGCAGTGGCAAAGTAGATGTCGGGTCTAGTGCAAAGCATAGCATACATGAGGCTTCCTACTGCCGAAGCATAAGGAACCACCTTCATCTTCTCTATCTCATCAGGTGTCTTAGGACATTGATCCTTAGATAGAGTGATTCCATGCCTGAAAGGGAGAAACCATTTCTTGGAATCTTGCATGCTAAAACAAGCAAGGATATCATCGATAAACTTTGCTTGTGATAAGCCCAACATCCTTCATTTTCAATCTCGGACATGCTTGATTCCAAGGATGTGGCTGGCTTCTCCCAAGTCCTTCATATCAAATTACCCAGATAACCATACTTTAACCGTAGATAATGTCCTCACACTATTTCCGATGAGCAAGATATCGTCTACATAAAGTACTAGAAAGATCACCACGCTTCCGTGACCGTTCTTGTACACACAGGACTCATTAAACTTTGATCGAAACCATATGACTTTATAACTTGATCAAACCGAGTGTCCCAAGATCTCGATGCCTACTTAAGTCTATAAATAGATCTCTTAAGCTCACACAACATGTGTTTTTGGCTCTTTACAATGAATCCGTTGGTTGTATCATATATATGCACTCGTCAAGACTTCCGTTAAGAAAAGATATCTTGACGTCCATTTGCCAGATTTCGTTATCAAAATGTGCGGCAATGGATAAGAGAATTCGGATAGACTTAAGCATGGCTACCAGTGAAAAAGTTTTCTCATAATTGATCCTTTCTTTCTGAGTGAACCCTTTAGCAACAATCCTAGCTTTGAAGGTTTTAACCTTTCCGCCTGGTCCTCTATTCTTCTTGTAGATCCACTTGCATCCAATGGGTTTTATCTCTTCGGGTGGTTCTACAAGTTTTCAGACCTGATTGGAATACATAGATTTCATCTTTGAATTTATAGCCTTTTGCCAAAGATCTGCATCTTTGTCTTTTAGTACTTTATTGTAATTACATGGCTCGGTATCCAGTTCTGCCAGGATCTTGTCAAATGAATCTCCCAAGAACATATACCGATCAGGCTGATGAACAACCCTCCCACTACGATAAGGCACTACCTGTGTCTGTATACTAGCAGTAACAGGCTATGTAGAATCTGAACCTTGTGCATCAGCACTCTGTTCTTGATTTTCACCTGTCCCGATAATCTTTCCACTACGAAGAGGTAATAGAATATTAGTGACTTATGGTTCCTCTTTCGTTCTACTTGTATTTTCTCTCAGTTCTTCTAGAATAATTTTGCTGTTGGGCTTGTGATCCATAATATAGTATTCTTCTAAGAATCGAATATTGGTGCTGGCAATGACCTTCTGATCCTTAGGATTATAAAATAGATCACTCTTCATTCCCTTGAGATACCCCACAATGAAACAGAGTTCTGTTCTTGGTTCCAATGTACACGCGTTCCCTTTCAGCACATGTGCTGGACACCCCAAATACGAATGTGTTTCAGACTAGGCTTATACCCAATTCACAATTCTGTGAGAGTAGAAGGTACTGACTTAGAAGGTACCAAGTTCAGAATGTAAGCCGCTGTCTCTAAAGCGAGTCCTTAAAAAGAATTTGGTAAATCTGAATAACTCATCATTGACCTTACCATCTCCATAAGAGTCCTATTCCTTTTTTCTGCTACACCATTCTAATGTGGATTGCAAGGTATAGTCAACTGGGATGTAATTCCCTCTGATGATAAGTAGTCCTTAAAATCTCCAAAGAGGTATTCCCACCACGGTCGGATCGTAATGATTTGATACTTTTACCTAGACGCTTCTCTGCCTCCGCCTTGAATTCTTTAAATTTCTCCAAACATTCAGACTTATGGTGCATCAGGTAAATGTATCCATACCTTGAGTAGTCATCAATGAAACTGATGAAGTACTCAAAACCACCTCTAACGCAGATTGTCATAGAACCACACACATCAAAATGAACTAGCTCTAATAGTTCTTTAGCTCTATAACCTTTGGCCGAAAAGGGCCTCTTGGTCATCTTACCCTCTAAGCAAGATTCACAGACTAGAAGTGCCTCCACTTCCAATGAACTCAAAGGTCTATCTGCTACTAGTTTGTTTATCCTTTTTAGATTAATATAATCCAAGCCTAAGTGCCAAAGAAATGTTTGGTTCATTAAAGAAGGAAACATTCTCTTATATGGTAATATAGATGTATTATTTGTTTTAGTTAGTTGTAGTGTATGAAAGATTGAAGTAATAATATAAAAATCATCCACCAATGTACCAAAATAGATAACCGATTTATTATCCTTAATAACCACAGAGTTATTAAAATAAACCAAATATCTGTCTTTAGCTAATCTAGAAACGGAAACTAAGTTCTTTCTAATGACAAGTACATAAAGACAATCTCTCAATATTAAAACCAGATCTCTACCAAAACTAAGAGTGACATCTCCTACTACAACTGCTATTACCTTTGTATTATTGCCCATAGTAGGTAAATCTCTCCATTACTAAGTTGTCGAGTTTCTGGAAACCCCTGCGATGAATTGCAGACATGATTAGTAGCTCCTGTATCTACACACTAGGTACTGGTAGATAACAACGCTAAACATGTTTCCACAACCAGTAAACAGAAATTACCATGTTTGTTCTGCCTTCTGAGAAATATTGGACATAGCTCTTTCTAGTGTCAGGTCTAGTTACAATGAAAATATCTGCTTTTAGGCTTTTTCACACTAGTCCGTGGCCCGGTAACTATCTTGAAAATCGTGTCTCCTGTCTCTGAACCTTTTTCAGAAACAAACACATTTTCTGGTATTGAAGGAATACTAAAACTATATCCAAGTTATATTTTCAGTAAACAAAATTTGATCCCGTAAGTTTGTTTTCTTTGAGTATTAAAGCGAGTGGGTTAAAATCTATTTTAATCCTGAGAATCACATAATTAGAAAAATTATTAGTTATGATGAGCAAAACTTTGAATTCATTTTAATTTAGTTTTTCTACTATTTAAAATTAATTCGCCAGCAGCCTGGTAACCTGTGAATAGCATGCCACGATTGGTGGACGTCTACTATCCATCATAAGACTAGACATGTCAATTCTTTTTAATTTTATTAACTAGGTAACTGACAATACCAAGTAAAATTAAATAACTGACATAGTTTTAGTCCAGTATATAATAGCAGTAATTTAGATAGATAGTATACTATTATATACAGCTAAGTATTAACCATCACCTAATTTCAAATCAATTGTTTCACAATAAACTATTCAGGTGGAGAAATGATCCACACTAATAATTATCCAAAATTATCCTTAAAGAAGGTTTGTACTGCTAATATCGCAATTAATTTGTCCGATGAAAAGTAAGGCCTTACTGTCAACACGCATGATTTAATTGCATCGCCTACAAACTGGTGATGGAGACCGCATGATTTATCTGTGAATAAATTTTCTCTCCCAGTTAAATTTTAAAAAAAAATTTGAGGGTTATAAAAATTTATTTAATTAAAATAAATTTATTAATTTCGAAAGCCATACGATCTGAAAAAATCAAACATATTTTCGTGTACACGATTTCAAATTTTCTAATTTATCAAACCATCTTTCTGTATTTAAATGCGTAACAAATAAAATTTAATAAATGCACAATTTTTCCTGTAGCTTTTCAACTATGGTAGTGATTAAAGACATTTATTTATTTTATTTTTTATTTTATATATATTTTTTAAAAAATAATTTATTTTGATTAAATACTTTTTTTATTTAATTAATACAAAATTCGAAATTAATTTTTACATTTTTTCCAAGATATTCGATTTAAAAAAAATTACCTTAAACGTGATATTTTGTAAAAAAAATAAAATATCTAAAATTTTTCTATTTAATTACAATTAATTAATTAAAAAAATTTATTTTATTTTTCATTACAAAATATTTTAATTAAAATCAAATATTTGAATTAATTAAATTAACATGATAAATAAATTAATATATATCATCAACGCAGTTAATAAAAAAATAAATACAAGATATATAAAAATATCTCATTTTTATAATCTATCTAAAACTCTAAAGAATTTCAATATCCTATTTAAGAAAATAAGCTGCAATAAAATCATAATAATGATTTTAGGATAATCCCAAATCACATGCACCGAAACAGCATCGGAGACCGGTACTCTTGTTGGAATTTCGCTGCTAAAATTGCTGCGGTTTCAGTGTTGGAAAATAACACTGCTGTGTTCGGGAGTAATAAAAACGCTGCTTGTGTTCCCTTAGAACCCGCTGATTTGTGTTTCTTCCACCCAAAAAAAATTGCCGCCTGTGGATTTGCTTGGAAAACCGGCGCCTGTTTGGGATTAAAAGCCTGCTGCTGTGCTTATGCGTTGGCGCTGCTGATTGGCGGTTTGCTCCAGAAAACACTGCTGCCTGTGTTGGATGAAATTGAAAAGCCACTGTTGTGGCGCTGCTTGCTTGGGATTAGGCGCTATTTGTTGCTTGGGAATTGCTATGTGAGGCTTGGAAACCACTTTTTGCTTGCTGCCGATACAGCTTTCTTTTGGCGCAACGTTTGGATTGCTGCTGTGTGGACTGGAAAACTGATATGTGCCGCAGCCAACCGAAATAGTGCTCTGGAAGCACTAATCCCAAGCAATCAAAACAGTTGTGGAAGATCATTGCACCACAGTTTGGTGCTTGCGCCTGTTTGAAAGAAACCGTTGGCCTTTGTTTGCGTTGGAAACCGCCGGCCACTTTGATTGGAACCTGCGGCGGCTGTTTTGATTTTCTTTTCATTTTTTTTTTAATTTTAACCAAAAAACTGTTTGGCCCAAAAAAAAATATATACGGGGGCTATAATTCAATTCGATGTACTTCACTGTTCTTCATTCTTTTCTTTTTTTTCAATTACATAAAAATAAAAAAAAAGAACTAAAAACTGAAAAATCATAATTTTTACATTGATTCTATACCTCTATAGAGTTCACAATCATTTTACCACGATCAACCCACATGATTAAAAAAAATAATTAAATTAAATTATTATCCACGCATTCAATCAAACATGAAAATAAATTATGATTATAAAATCGAAATTAAAACGCTTGCAAAACAAAGTTAGTAACAGTTCTAAAACTATCCAGCCCCTGATAACCGTAAACAAAAAATAAAACGGCTCTGATACCAATTTGTTGTAGGCAAAACTGCCAAGATCATCGTTTTTGCAAATAATTTTTGGTAAAAAATTAACTGGACGGAAAAACGCCGAAACGGGTTCCAGATAAAACTTTTGACAAAAAACGATCAAAATAAACCCGTGCCACCAAAATTAATTTAGATGAATACCTTTTGTCGATCTATTCTTCAACTACGATTTGATTCCGAGTTGAAGCCCCAGTCAGATCTTCTACCGTATTCCCGTATGCGATTCTCGAACGTAGTGTGCGCTACGGACTATTGAGAACTCGTACCAACAGAACCCATATATCTTTTAGTCTTGAAAGACAAAATATGATATATGATATATAAAACTGGTTCAGTCTACCCGCGTATATATAGTCCTAGTGGGGTAATTTTGAGTTAAACTTCTATTGGAACACAGACATCTAACAGCGGTTTCTACAATTATGGAATGATAAGCAGTGATTTCTGCAATTTTCATAAAATACTGAAATACAGTTCACACCACTAAAGAACTATAATTGCACTATAACCCATAATCTCAAGACTTTCTTGCATTGAGCTCCTGTTATTAAATGCCTACCATTTCCCACTACGTTAAGATTCTTGATACCCGCCAATTAAATTTCATTACTGATAATTTAATTTAATCTGCATCTTGATATTCCTTAAGCCTTTTTGCTTAACTTATTTGACCGCCGGATAATCAAATCCACTTGCAGGATTTGGTCCGATCAAAATTTATAAACATCCTTAAGGGGTATCGTCAATCCCGTTATTTCGGGACGTGAATTTCGTTAATAATTAATATTTTTCATATAAATAATACATCTATCCAACTCACCGGGAATATAGGTCCATATAAAATCGCACCCTCTAATAAATCAAAATAACAAATATTAAATATATGCAAATTAATAATTATTTCAAGATTAAGAAGATAAGTACTATTCATAATAATCTTGGGGTGTGAATTAATTTATATAGTCAGTATAAAATTAATTATTTCAAATGTCCCGTTCAATACACACAAATTGTACTGGCACAGAGAGTTGGAATAATAAACGACGCTATTATCTGTTCCCCGTAACCAAGGCAGATCTACTAAAACTCTGTGCCACATTCGTACCGATGGTATGTCCATTTTCGTATAAACTGTGAACATAAAACTTATATTCTGCAACAACCTAAAATTTGATCTTCTGTGTGTAAGCCGACTCTACACACCAGATTAAATACTATACAGAATATCGGACATCCATGCATAACATTGAAATGATATGCATACATTATTCATAAAAATTCTCATAAAATAGAAAATTAATTTTATTAAATAAAATTAAATACTAAAAATATGATTTTTAGTATACCAACCCTAACACTTACAGCACGGGTATTCTAACCCCAAATTATAATAATTCGACTATTCCAAAGAGAGATAAGAACTACATATTTTACAATTCTTTTTCTCAAAAAATGGTATAAATGGGTGTAATCCTATCAACTACAAAAAATGGGTCCCTTGTCCACCAATCTTACTCCAAAATCTTCTTTTCGCTATCACCAGAAAGGTTGTTAAACAACATAAGCCGAAACTCGTAAGAACAAAGACTAATAATAAACATAAGCATGACATGTGAAGATGATTATGCGGGATGCACACGTAAGTTTGTCCAAAATCAACCTCGTTTGTCCCAAATAAAATTCCCAAAACATAACCAAATTTCGTATGAAAGAAATATTATTCAATATTTATAGTTTCAGTGAAATTAACTATTTTACCCTGACTATTCTCATATAACTCAACACATTTTCACATTTCATCATTTTATCCACTTCTTCAATTAGGGTTTTTACTAACCCTATTTCCTTTGCAATACACACGCACGCACACCTTATTGACATTTCTCATATTCCACAAACTTGTGGTTTAAAAATATAAGAACCGACGCCAGACGAGCGTATAGACCCATGTAGCGTTACTACCAACCCGGGCAAACAGGCCCTATGAAGTAATAGGACATTCTATACCCCGACACAACTAACGTCCTTTCCAGTTGCTAGCCGACAGACAGAGAACCCAATTTGCGCAGTTTTTTGATCTTTCACTATGGAGCAACTCGTGCCTAAATTTAAATGATCCTTGGATCCAAATCAATTCTTTTTTATATATCAAATCACGTTACACACGCACAAGTCCAACTCAAATGGTTCCTCTCGCTAAACCCATATCATTACTCGTTTTCATTTTTCATAATTTCAATAATTTAGGGTTCAAACCCAAATTTAATCATCTACATAGTTTAAATCTACTTATCTATCTATTTTACATAACAAAATCCAAATTTTCACTTGACATCTTCATGTGTTATATAAATTCATGGAATAAGTATGCACAAGTACATCACGACCCTCAATGTAACCACTAATCAAATCAATTTCAACATTTGGGCCCCTCAACCCCAAAACCCCCAATTTTTATGGTTTAAACTCAAATTTTAAACCCTAGTTCATCATTTTCCAATTCCAACCGTATCCAACAACAACGTGAAGATAGAACCATATTAAATCATCTATAGATCTAAGATTTAACCTTTATTAACTTTAAACCCTAGCCTAAGCCTTAAAAAAAACACCAATTTCATGCTTATATGTTTATAAATTCAACGATTCAACACATATCACAAAGATATTCATAAAAAAGTCCAAAATTCAACCTTCGTTAAGCTTTAGCACCAAGAGAATCTCTCTAACAAGCTTCAAACACAAGGATCTCCAACCGAAAGGTAACAACGAGGCTTCCAACGTCAAGATCAAGCCTCCAACGCATATTTCACTAAGATGAAAGCAAGAAATCGTCTCAAAGAGGGCTTAGAAAGCTCCAACAACTCTCCAAACACAAAGCCTAGCTCTCACTTTTGCTCTAGAGAGAGAGATATGAAATGAAATGAGAAAACCAACCCGAAACACGTAACTTATAGCCTCTGTCCGACACAGACCGATCGATCTGTCTCAAGACCACTCAATTGGTCTCCGTGACTACATTATTGGCCCATATTTGAACAAGCATATCACATTTTTCCGAACTCTAAAAGGGTCATTATTGTACTCAAACTAAAGCTCCAAAAGTTTACTTTCCAATTGTTCTAACCCCATTCCAAAATGCATTTTGTACAAAAAGATATGACCGAAATAGTGAAGGTATGCCACTTTTCTTAGCACACCCTTTGCGTATTTTTGTCCCAACATCCTTCGGAACCTTATTTTCTTCACTAAGCACATCTTACCATGTGTATCCAAGCTCAAAATACTCTCCCAATGACTTACCAAAATTAAGATTAAATTTTTACCTCCCAAAATCTACACTTACAAACTTTTCCTCCAAAAATAACATACTCGTTTTCATTAATATAAGAAATTAACAAGGGACCAAGTCCCTACACAATCCTAAAATGACATCTAAATTCATTTTGATTACGAAATCTGGTAAATAGATGTCAAGACAACTTTTCTTAATGGAAGTCTTGACGAGTGTATCTATATGGTACAACCAGACGATTTCATAGCAAAGGGCTAGGAGCACATATTGTGTAAGCTTATGAGATCTATTTATGGATTTCAGCAGGCATAAAGGTCTTGGAATACTTAGTTTGATCACGCCATAAAATTTTATGATTTTGATCAGAGTCTAGATGAGTCCTGTGTTTACAAGAAGCGTGACGGAAATGTGGTGATCTTTTTAGTACTTTATGTAGATGATATATTATTCTTCGAAAATGATGTTGGTGCATTATATGCGGTTAAAGTATGGTTATCTAGACAGTTCGATATAAAAGACTTGGGAGAAGCAAGTCACATACTTGGGATCAAGCTTATGCGAGATCAAAAACAAATGATGTTGGGCTTATCTCAAACAAAGTATATTGATTATATCCTTGCTCGTTTTAGCATGCAGGATTCCAAGAAAGGTTTTTTCCTTTTAAGCATGGAATCACTCTATCCATGGATCAATATCCTAAGACACCTGATGAGATAGAAAAGATGAAGATTATGCTTCAGCAGTAAGAAGCCTAATGTATGCTATGCTTTGCACTACACCCGACATCTGCTTTGCCTTTAGCATGGTTAGAAGATATCAGTCTAACCCAAGGCGGGAGCATTGGATTGTGTTAAAAAATATAATCAAGTACTTGAAAAGGACTAAGGATTATATGTTCGTTTACCACACAAATAGTCTAGTACCTTTAGGGTACACAGACTCAAATTTCCAGTTAGACGAAGAGTATTAAGCAGTCCTACATTGCTAAATCCACCATGAAGGCCGAGTACGAGACAACTAATAAAGCAACTAAGGAGGATGTTTGGCTCAAGAACTTCCTGTTGGATCTAGATGTGGTCCCTTCAGTTAGTCGGCTATTCACTTTATTGTGATAATAGCGGAGCGGTTGCAAACTATAAGGAACCAATAGTCCACAAGAAAGGAAAGCACATTGAGCGTAAGTATCACCTAATACGAAAAATTGTACAGAGGGGTGATATTACTGTGACCAAGATTGCATCAGGAGACAACCTTGCAGATCCTTTTACGAAGAGCTTACCGGCTAAGACTTTTGATAGTTATGTATAGGACATGAGAGTCAGATGTATGGTAGCATGATTTTGACTATAAATGAGAAATTGTTAGGGTTGTATACTGAAAATCATGTTTTATTTAGTTTTAGTATTTAATTTTATTTTTTTAATAAATTAATTTTTTATTTTATTAAAATTTTATTGAGTAATGTATGCAATATAATTTTTTTAATGTTATGCATGGATATCCTTTATTATGTACAATATTTAATCTGGTGTGCAGGGTACAACTTGCACACAGCAGACTAGATTTTAAGTTCTTGTAGAATATAAGTATTTGTTCACAGTTTACATAGAAATGACCATACTATCGCTACGACTATAGCACAGAGTTTTAGTAGGCCTGCCTTGGTTACGAAAAACAGATAATAGCGTCGTCTATTGTGTCCAACTCTCTACACTAGTACACTTTGTGTGTATTGAACATGACACATTGAGATAATTAATTTTATACTAATTATATAAATTAATTCACACTCCAAGGTTATTATGAAGAGTACTTATACTCTTAATCCTGAAATAATTATTGATTTGCATATATTTAACATTCGTTATTTTGATTCATTAGAGGGTATGATATTATATGGATCTATATACTCGGTGAGTTAGATAGCGGTATTAATTATATAGTGAATATTAATTATTGACGGAATCCACGTCTCGAATGATCGGGATTGACGATGCCCTCTAAAGGAAGCTTATATATTTTGACTGGGTCAAATCTTGCAGGTGAATTTAATTATCCGGCAGTCAAATAAGTTAAGCAGAAGGGTTTAAGAAATTTCAAGATGCCAATTAAATTAAATTGTCAATAATTAAATTTAATTGGCGGGTATCAGGAATCTTAACGTGGAGAGATGAGTTAAGCATTTAATAACAAGAGCTTAATGCAAGATGGTCTTGAGCTTATGGCTTAGAGTGCAATTACAGTTCTTTAGTAGTGTGAACTGTAATTTAGTATTTATGGATGCTACAGAAACTGCTATAAGATTTTCATTATTAGAGATATCACTGAGATATTTGCTTAATTGTAGAAATCGCTGGATACGTATCTAGGTTACACTAGAAGTCTTTGTCATAGTTACTTCATAGGTCCTTGCTGTAGCCCTATAAATATGCGGGTAGATTGAACCAGATTCATAACTTGTCTTCAAGACTAAACTGACCAGGTTCCACCGGAACGAGTTATCAAAGGATCGTAACTCACACTACATTCGGGAATCGAGTAACGAAATACAGTAGAAGGTCTGACAAGATCTTCAACACAGGAGTTTCAACTCGGAATCAAATTCGCAGTTGGAGAATCGACCGAATAGGTATTCTTCTAAATTAACTTTGGTGGCACGGGTTTTATTTTGATCGTTCGACATCAAAAAGTTTTATCTGGAGCCCGTTTTGATGATTACCCGTCCAGTTATTTTTTATCGAAAATTGTTAACAAAAACAATGATCTTGGTAGTTTTGCCTCCTTCATGGTGAAGACGACTGATTCAAAGCATGTTATTAACTTCTCCAGCTCTTAATTGTAGAGAATTAGAGTCATATCTTTGACCTTCCATTCTCGTCTTACTTGTGAAACCACCAATGCTGAATCCCCGAAGACTTCTAGTTTCTTTGCCCCTAGTTCTAGGGCTACCTCTAACCCAGCTAAGCACGCTTCACACTTAGCTTGGTTGTTGGTAACTTCAAAGTTGAGTTTCAAAGACAGGGGAACATGCAACTCGTTAGGGTGAAAATGAGAACTCCTATTCCATAGCTATACTGGCTGGATAAATTGTCAAAGTATAAGGTCCGTTTGTTGTCTCTAACTCCCATGAGCTGCTCATCGGGAAACTAGAACTCAGCATCTACGTCTCCTTTGATTGGTTGGTCTTCTAAAAACACTACTACTGCTTTACCCTTTATTGACTTTCTGGTGATGTACTTGAGATAAAACTTTGATAGTAATAACAACCACCAAGCCAGCCTTCCTGTTAGTGCCAACTTCTCGAACAAATACTTTAACTGATCCGTCCCGGAGATTACATTCACAGTGAAAGACATCATATAATGCCTTAGTTTTCTAGAGGCCTAAACCAGAGGCCAACATGTCTTCTCTAGCGTCGTATATCGTAATTCACATCTAGTCATCTTTTTGCTCAAGTAGTAGACTACCTTCTCAATTCCAGTTTCTCCCTTTTGTACTAACATGCATCCCATAGCCAAGTCAGTTACTAACAAATAGAGAATCAGTGGCCTATCGTGCTCAGGAGGAGCAAGAACAGGTGGGTTTTGCAAGTACTAATGCACAACTTCAAAGGTGTCTTGGCATTTCTAACCCCATTCGAACTTGACCCCTTTCTTCAACAGACGGAACAACGGCTCATAGGTGGTAGTCAGATTCGTTATGAATCGACTAATGGGCTATGTCTTGCCCAGAAAGCCTTTGACATATTGCTCAGTCTTTAGAGGAGACATTTCCATGATTGCCTTGATTTTTGACAGATCAATCTCGATGTCCCGTTGAGTAATCATAAATTTGAGCATTTTGCCTCCCGTGACTTCAAAAGCGCACTTCTGTGAGTTGAGTTGCATCTTGTACTTTTTGATCCTTTCAAAGAACTTTCATAGTGCTACGATATGGTCATCTCGGTCCTTCGACTTCACTATCATATCATCTACATACACCTCGACTTCCTTGTGTATCATATCATACAACAAAGTAGTGGCAGCCCTTTCATAGGTTGTCCCTGCATTCTTCAAACTGAATGGCGTCACACAATAATAGTAGGTGCGCCATGGTGTAGTAAATTTCATCTTTTCTTTGTCTTCAGGGTCCATTAAGATCTGATTGTACCCGAAGAAGCCATCTACAAACGAAAAGAGGGCGTTCCCCGCTGTATTGTCCACCAAGACGTCAATATGCGACAGTGGGAAGTCGTCTCTGGGACTTGCCTTGTTGAGATCCCAAAAATTCACACAAACTTTGATACGCCCATCCTTCTTCAAGACCTATACAATATTCGCTACCCACTTCGGATAATCGGTTACCATAAGGAAACCAACGTTGATTTGCTTAGTGACTTCTTCTTTGATCTTTAGCATCCACTCTGGCCGTATCCATCTCAATTTTTGTTTGACTGGTTTGGCATCGAGATATAAAGGGATAAGGTGTTGGATAATCTTGGGATCAATACCGGGCACATCCTTGTAAGACCGCGCAAAAACATCTTTGAATTCTTTTAATATTGTTATTAATTTCTCTCATTCAACCAAAGATAATGAGGAACCGATTTAGATAATTTGTAGATTAGTTTCATTACCCAGATTAATTGACAAATTTCTTCAGTTATAGGTTGAGCGTGTATTTCTTCTTCTCATTTTATTAAAATTTTTATTTCGTCAGGAACATCCCATTTGAATTCAAAATCATTAGAAAACGTATAAAATAAATCAAGCAAAGTAGAGTAACCAGAAATCTCATTTATTTCATTGCTGTTAAAGAGCGACGAAATTATGAATTCAAAAGCAAAGGGGGAAGACAATGCACGGACATATGTGCTCTCGACTTGACATCCAGCTTGCTAGAACCAAGCAAAAACTCACACAACTTCGACTTGGACCCAAGACATGCATCATACAAATTACAACACTCCAAAGACCAGTTTTTAACATCTTTCGACGCCACGTCCACAATGAGCTCGGTATAATCAGCTTGTGCATCATAACCCATTATCAAGCAGTCTTGGTCAGCTATGTGCATCTGGTCACTGAACAAAGCTTCCATGCTGATGACATCCAGCTCGTCTGCCCAGTCTTCTTCCTGCTAGATCTTTTTTTTTTCCTTTTTCTCTTCAGCAGCTTCCTTGTCCTCAAAATCAAATAGTTTATGACTAAAGAAGATCTCCAGCTCTGGCAGCCTCTGGTTAGTCTCCTCATCAAATCATGGTTTTGGAAAACCATAGTAAGGAAAGTCTTCACCCTCCTTGACGAAGTAACCGTTCAACGTTCCAGAGTTTCTGACCTTCTTTCCTCTCTGTCCCTTCCTTGGCTTTTCCAAATCCTCTTTTGTTGGCTTATAACCCAAGCCAAAGCATTGTGAGCTCGATATCACCTGAATGGGCTCCAGGATGCCTCGTTGTTGACGCTTAACTCCATTCCCGGGAAATAAGACATATGCCTCATCATTGACATCATACGGGTTGATATAGCTTTCTTCCTCCTTCAAGAGCATCTGCACTGCTTGAGCCTTATTGAACTGGAAATCGCTTAGGAAAATATTCCCGTCTTTGTGTTGAACTTCTAGGAGAGTTGAGCCCTCTCTCTCAGGGGTTGGATGCTTTCCTCCCTATGAATAGTTAGCACTGCCCCATTTTCAATCAGTTTTAATTTCTAGTGGAGGGTAGAAGGTACTACTAGAACGTTCAAATCATGGAGCCATGGTTTTCTTAGCAACAGATTGAAAGACGCTGGAACGTACAACACATGGAAATCTATAAAAGTCTCAAACGGCCCAACCGATACAGTAAACGACACCAGCCCGAGTACATCCCTTTTAAGAGTGTTATTGTGATGCCCCGTCCTCCGAGCACGTCAGGACATACATAAGTATAGATAAGGAGAATATTCTAGCCATTCATTCATATTTAGATACCATAAATATTACATCATTAAGAGTTTTGAAACGTTCAAAATACATAGCGATTACAGTTTCATAAAAGATTTAACAAAAATTACAATAAGCCCGTGAAAACTGAAAAAAAAGAATAAAAGGTAAAAAAAATCCAATTCTTCAGCTAGTATTGTCGGGGTCCGCTGGCTCCTGCCACTCACTCTGTTCAATTTTGCCTTCTTCTTCGAGAGCGACTTTCTTAAAGAACTCATCACACTCATCTGTGTCTCAAATGCCATGAGCCAAAACCTAGAAGAAAATTTTCTAAACCGTCTAATAAAATCACAATAAAATATTCTATAACACATATCGTATAATACCCAGTACAATTTAAGGCAAAAAAGACAGATAATTTAACAGGATAAGCATATATGAGAACAATTGTGTGAGCGCACGATGCAAATGAATGCGATGAAACCAATTTTAATTTCCAACCCAATTTAAACTTAAGTTATTCTAGGCTCTCCCAAACCGAGGTGAACCATCCTAAACCCCATGATCCCAATCACGCTGACCAAGTCTACCGACCGACAAATAGCGTTCCTTAAGTCGTGGGATGACTACGTAGCGGACTAAGTGTCCAGCGGGGTCATCACTGACGGCAAGGACGTGGACAAGTCAACACTCAGGCTCTCGAATCTCAAGTCAAGGTCAAACGCGGGATCGCGAAATCTAACTCTTATTATTATGCCACCCGAACCGCCTTCACCAACAATATACATCGTAAATAATAAAGTGCATTTAGCACTTGGGACAAAATCATCTCAAAACAAATTAGGACATATAACCAATATCACAATCAGGGCATTTAGCCAGTATCACAATATTCCAATTCCATCAATCACGGTACTAACCATAAAGTTCAATTTTTATTCTTTCTTAAAATAAAACAGTGAACCCCGCAAAACCCAACCCAATGATGACTTGATATGACATATGCGACTTCTATTTACGATTTTCATGTATAAGTTGATCATGACGTGGGCTAAAATAACATATGTATGCTTTGCATAAAATTGTAAAATTATGACCATAGAGTACAAGTATGTAAAGTACAAGCGATAATTGACAAGACATAAATTCAACCTAGCGGCATAGATTCTATTCATCAAATTATCATTTTCATACACAAATCATTTACATAATTCACTTAAAGTCCATATATTTAAATTCCACAATGTGACACACTACTCATACACTTAGCCAAAATTGGATAATTGTTCATGTGCCAATTTTAAAGTTAAAATAGTGTTTTGAGGTACCTAGATATAGATTTAATTTTTCATTTTTGAACACCAATTAGATAAAATTATTTTCTACGACTTTCATGTTTAGAAATAAGGTTAGATCCTAGGGCAAAAAGGTAATTTGATTTAATTAAAGGAAAATCATTCAGAACTTTACAAAGAAAAGTGCAGAATTTGGGCCTCTATTGGCCTTAATTTTGGGGCATTAATTCAAGAGCTATAGGTTTGATTTTTGGTGAGGTGTTAGTTTAACGTGTTCCCTACAAGTTTCATGTTTTGTTCTAGGGCAAGTTGTTTTGAAAATGTTAGTGATTGTGGCCAATTTATAAAAGGATTCGGTTAGCCTAAAAAAGGTTCGTAGAATAGGTTTTTAACAGTGAATTCTCAAAACCTTTGGGGTACCATTCGAGGGTATCTTGGGTTGATTCTTGCTCAGTATTTAGTTTAATATGTTAGATACATTTTTCATGTTTACCACTTTTGGATTTGGCTACTACAAACTTAGGGTTTTGGTCTCATAAGAAGGTGTGACAGAGGGCGGCTCTGTCAGTCACTAAATCTCAATAGTGAGTTTGGAAAGTGTTTTGACCCATCAAGATTTCATATATTTGGCTCATTTTTGGTGGACCGTAAGATCAATGTGTCTTCTACAAGTTTTATATTTTAACCCAAGCTCGGTTCTTGCTTTAACTTAGGGCTTTTAGGTCTGCAATGCAAAGTGGTCAAGATCCGACACTCTTAGCCTAAAATGGCATATCTTGAGTTCTACCCAACGAAATCACTTCAAACAAATTTTGCATGAAAGGGAACTCAAGAATATAGGTCTAGACAGAAAAATCACTTTAAGATCATTTTTTTACAATTAGTTGTGATATTTTAAAGTTGGTGGCAGAATGTTCGCATGTCTAGAAAATCAGGTTATTTGGGGTTTTAATAGCTTAGCTCATGTTGTCTTAATTTTTTAGGTATTTTCTTTGCATGCATGTCATATACACATACAAATCAAAACTCCAGAAAATATTCAAGACATAAAACTAAAAAATATACACATGCAAGAACATACAAGACTTGGTCATACACAAACAGTCTATATACTACTCCTACGACACCTTTTTGAGTTATTCCTTATTTTTAGGGTTTATTATAGAGATAAATTGATGGCTATCTTATGGGAGAATATTAGAAAGTTTTAGGGGATTTATTTACTTGTTTTGACAGCTTAAGGAATGGTAGATAATCATAGGACTCGACTTTATGGAAGTTTGGTCTCCAAAGACCTTCCTCCTTTGTTTCTCCTCCCTTCTTCTTCTTTCTTCTTCTCTAGAACACTTGGAGTATATTTCTGGTGTTCTCTCACTCACTCCACTGAAAATAAATATAGAGGAGAAGGGGTGTTTGGTTGCATTTTATAGAGAAAGAGTTGGTGGGTTTAACTATGAATATGTAAGTCTTTTTTGAATTTTCTTGATTTTTGATTGGTTGCATGGGGTGGCAAGGTCACATTAGAGACTTACATATTCAGATTTGGCAGCAAGGGAATTCGGCTGGAGTGTGTTTGGTTGGTTTAAAGTACTTTATTTTGCTTTATTTGTTTATTTGGTGGTATTTTGGCACTACATTGTCCAAGAAATCTTTTTTAAAAATTGATTTGATGTATCTTTTCGATCTTCTAACTTACTAAAATAAATTATTTTAGTGTTACTATTATTATCATAATTTATAAAAATGTTGACAACAATTAATTGTTTAAGTGTAGGCAATTAAGCTACTTTAATTTATTTTGACTAGTTGTGACTTTTTGACTTATTTAAGTGTAAAAACATTAATAATAACTTCTTTACCTTTGATGGCCTATAATATTATATTAGTATGTATATTACTTGTATAAAAAGTCTTGGATCATAAAATGCTTAATTTATATAATTTTTTCTCATTTTGGAGTTTAAAAATTACAAAAAGTCACTTTTTGGGCACAAACTCCAATGTGGCCTGCCACTAGGGGAATTTTTGTTATTTTTGGATGTTATTTTGTCTTTTGTTACTTAATTGCATTTAAATATCTGATTTAGAGCATCCATGTGTCAAATTTTAAATTTTTAAGATTTTTTGTTGTATCAGGAGCAAAATGGTCATTTTACCCTAATTATGGAAATTTTTGATTTTATGTTATTTACTTAATTTAGGCTGCCACGAGACTTTTCTAAATATTTGGGTTTTACCTCTGAGTATTTGATCTTTTCAGGGTTTCTAAGTCAATTTAAGATTTTGGGTTGAGATAAGGTTTTTATTCTTCTAGCGACATAAGATCTTGTTGGCTAACTGTCACTAATACTTTGATTTGGGCTTGAATTAAACTTCTTGTTAGGCTTAATTAAAATTATTGGGCTTTGTAATTTTATTTGGGCTCTATTTCTAATCTTTTTCATAATCCATGATTTTTTTAGGTCAAGTTGTAGGATTGTAATCCTACGATTTTATGTGGTTGTAGGGTTTTAAATTTTTAATATCGATTGTCTTCAAGGGTTCGGGGTTTGAATCTTGTGTCTTACGGTTTCATTCTTGTTTGATTAAAATAATGTGTAAAATTACACTTTGGTTCAGTTTTTTTTTTTGTAATTTCTCTAATCTTATTGGACTAACTTATAAGTTTATGATTGTTTATGATTTTTGACTTCTAGAATTCAGTATTAGAGAATTCTATATTTTATAGGGTTTACTTTGAATCTTAGGATTTTGTTCCCCTCGTAACCCAAATTTTGGGGTTCTAGTCTTTGTGCACTTTCGTCGCTAATTCGATACTCTGAAATCGAGTACTTTTATATTTTTTGTTCATGAGTTAGTGTTTGTTGTAGAAAATAGATGAGGATTACCTCGAAGACTTTCATGAAGATAAAAATAATTGAGGGACTTACGTGTAATTTGTTAGGAATAAGATTGTTGATAACTTCTAGAATGATTATGAGAGAATTTTATGTTGATTTCGTAGCAAGTGTGTAGCTTAGCATCGATTTACCAATTGTGGGATGTCTTGGGCTTAAAGTGCAATTATCTAAAAGTTACGGGTTAAACGTGCAATTATTGAAAATTATGAAATATTAAACCTTCCCGTATATTTTCTTTTTATTTATTGACTTGGCACTTGGCTTTCTTATTCCTTGAACTTAAAGCCTTATTAATTGTGAACGTCTTCATATTGGATCATTTCTAAAATTTTGTTATTATTTTGGATCAAACTGTAATTTTCCTTTCTCTTATGGGATTCTAGTGTTTTTGGTTCCGAGAACCGATTCTAGACTAAATCCTTTGAGACTCTTAATCTTGATTTAAGCCTAACATAAAAATCTAATTTCGGATGATTTAACGTTCTTAATCCAAAAGCTAAGAAAACGGGGTCGTTACAATAACGGTTTAGGGAATTTGCTTCTGTGCTTTGGCTCATAGCATTCGTGCCACTGATGAGTGTGATGAGTTCTTTGAGAAAGTCGCCCCCGAAGAAGAAGACGGAAATGAAGAACAGAGTGAGTGGCAGGAGCCAGCAGACCTCGACAACGCTAGCTGAAGAATTGGATTTTTTTTACCTTTTGTTCTTTTTGTTTAGTTTCCACGGGCTTATTGTAATTTTTGTTAAATCTTTTGTGAAACTGTAGTCACTATGTATTTTGAACGATTCAAAACTCTTAATGAATGATTAGAATATTCTCCTTATCTATACTTATGTACGTCCTAATGTGCCTAGAGGACGAGGCGTTACAGTTGGTATCAAAGCCTAGGTTTAGTGAACCTTTAGGCCTAGGGTTATAGGAGACCATGCATTCTGTCACGTAAAAGCTCTGTATGGTGTGTTGTATTAAATATAATTATCATCTATATATTATAAGAACTAAAATCTACTACGTCTAAGTCTTATAGCGAGTCGTGTTAGGCTATTACTAGGATCAGAAGCAGTGGGGAATCTGCATGCGAAGGATGAGTAAGGGCATGCATCGAGATTGAAGATCGAAGATTCATGCAATGAGATATCTTATTTTAAGGGGGGTAGACGGGAGTACGCATTATGAGAAGTTTCAAATGTCACCTCGACCGTTAGAACTGCATAACTTCATCCTTATAAGTTCCATTCTCATTTACCCTAGTCTTTATATAAACTTTTATACTCGGTTGAAATTCTTTACTTATTCTTCCTTTTAATAGCACCAGTCCTCAGCAATGCTGTCTAGTATCGTTCGTAGGTAACCCTTCTGAACCCAAGTCTTGTTAGTAACCCTATCGAGAATTTTATCGTAGAAAATACCCTTACATTTGAATTTTCACTATTGAGCCATACCTAGATGATGACTAGTATTCGCATTTGATTGTCATTCAATTCAAGTCATCATCTTTGAACTAACTCTTTATTCGTAAAACTCAATATCATTCCTTTAGCCCCAACCATTTGACATTGCTAAGATCCTCTGCCACCATTCATCTTTCCCTAACTCCAATATTACACCTGGCTAAAGTAATTTTTTGAATTCTTGAAATCCCAACTTGGTGAGTCGACTTGGATGCTTGAATTCAAGTACGTTAGGCCGACGTAACTTCAGGGCAAATATCTTGTGAGAGCCGAATCCGTCTCTTTTAGAGATATTTATATATATGTTGATGCGTTTCTTTTCATATATGTATCTATCGGTGTATCATTTATGTTTCTATTGTAGAATAGTATGGTTTGTATAGGTGCTATACGTGCTAAGCATGTGGGGGTTCGATTATGGTTGCCTTTTTCAGTTTTCTATCCCAGCGACGACTGCTCGAGCAGTGGGGAGCTCGCTCGAGCGAGCTGGTGGCAGAGTGTTGGTTCGAGATGTGACCGCTCGAGCGGTGGGTGTGCGCTGAAGCGGGGTTGTGGCGGAGTGAGGTTCGCTCAAGCGGTGCTTGGGTACTCGAGCAGTGGTGTGGCAGGGCCTATGTCGGCAAGGGGTCCGCTCGAGCGGTGCTTGGGCACTCGAGCGGTGGGTCTTGGGCGCGAAAAGCTATAAAGAGAACAAAATATCTTTTTGAGACTCCAAAATATCTTTTCAACCAAATCTCTTTCTCTCTTCCTATTCTTTACCTTCTCTCTAGCTTTCGGGTGGTCCGGGGCTTAGTTTTTCGCGGTTGGACAGCAAATCCTTGTTGTCGGCGATGTGGGCTTCACATCCATCCGAACGAATTCTCATTCTGACGAGGTTGGATTTTGAGGCGTCGAGCTTTTAGCTCTTTGAGGTAGGATTCTGGATCTACTGCTGTTAAAAGAGTAATTTATATGATTATATTTGCTTTCACCCGGTAAAAATGCATGAAATGCTGTCTACATGTTTTAAACCTTGGTTTATGGGTAAAAGTGGATTTTACGCCTTTTCTCAGTTTTATACATGATCTGGATGTGTTGAGATCCATGGTTTTCAAAAATGAGCTTTGAAAACGAGGTATTTTTATGAAAAACATGTTTGTGGAGGTTTGGAGCTAACCCTTGGGGTTGAATCTCACTTTTGTGAAATTATATTGTTATATGCTTGTAGATCTCCATGTTGATGGATTGGATCCCTTTTTATATACATGCGATGTAAAACTGCTTTACTGTTTTTCGTAGTTGAACTACGGCTGGACTTTAAATGTTATCCATAGATGTACCGTGACAGTGGGTATATTGAGTTAGGCTTTCGTTGCTCCTCAGTGCAAGTTCAGAAACGTGCGCAGCGAAGGTACTCAGTTCCTTCGGGTTAGTCCCTGTAAATTGAGGGTGTGGGTGCTTAGCTCCCTCAGGCTTTGGTCTCGTAAATTAAGCGGTTGTCGGTTGCCTCCGTTAATGGCGTCGGTTGCCTCTGTGAATTGCGCTATTGTTGTGACTCCGTATAGAACATGTCATTACTAAGCCTGTGGGTTTGGGGTAACGGACGAGAGTCTATAGTTGTTACCTTTGTCGGTGTAACAGAGTCGGTACATAGGATTACATTTTATCGTGTCTCCTCGACTGCGTGCACCGAGTGGAGAATTTTGTATTTTACTGCTTTCCCTTAACTTTGGCATGATATCTGTCAGGATGATATGCATAGTTTCAAAGATGAAAATGGTGATTTTCAGATGAAAAACGTGTGGTTTTTGAGAGAAAAACCCTTTTTGGATTATGTGGTTGAGCCCGTGTGTGTATAATTGCATAACCTGCTTTACAGTTTTATTATCTTTTTCTATTAGGTTTCGGCTCACGATGTGAAATTTTGCTGTAAAAACATTTTCAGGTGACTGCGTGGAATTGACCTAGAGGCTTGTGGTGATGGGGAGCTTGCTGTAATTTTTCTATTTTGGACATGTACTTATACATGTATTGCATGTTTTAGAAGGGCCAATTTTGTACGCCATGAGGCAATATATTTATTCGTGTATAAGTTCCATGATTTCTGTTTATGAGAGATAAACTTGAGGATCTTTATTCAAATGTTGTAATATTTTATAGTTGATGATGTTCCAACTGCAAATCTTATTTTCTTAAATGGGTGTTTTAGGTGGGCTTTTGCGTGACCCTCGTGTTTGGGGTGTGACAACTTGGTATCATAGCTCTGGGTTCGAATACCTATGAGCCATGGAAAATAGGGTACATCACCTTGTGAGGATGTATGTGTGGTTGATTGTATATGTTCAAGTGTTTACTTACATATGCATGATAGCCTGTTTATCATAATAGAAGTGTATATGTGGGTATGGAGGTTGGACCTTAAGATTGATTAGTCTTTCCTTTGGGCGTTTGGATTGACAACCTTGGGAGCCAAGTTAGAGACCCGTTTCGTGGACGTGATTTCTAGCGAGGAATCTGAGTAGGTTGTTCAGATGGATGAGTCATTCTTGTTGGTTCTCCTCGGTATGTGAGATATGTGATGACATGATCTAAGTGGCTATGTGCTAGCATGCTTATATGAGATCTGTCTTTTATGTTAGCAATAACATGTTGTAGGAATGCTTATCCCGTTATATGGCTTTCGTATAGAATTATGTCCACGCGGGGAGGACGAGGATGAGGCCGAGGTCGAGGTCGAGGCTGTGGCCGGGGTTCTGGCCGAAGGGACGTTCCAGTCCTAGATGTTGGGGATGCTAATGCACCCCAAGGACCGGTTGGCGAGGGAGATTTGTTGCGTGAGACGTTCGGCTCCATCCGACAACTGGCTGAGGCCACTAGGGGAAGGGAGAGTGTACCCGAGCCAAGAGCGACGGTCACGATGCATGAGTTTTGCCGTCTGGACCCTCCTATCTTTTCTGGGGATCCCAACCCCACGGTTGCCACTGAGTGGCTGGAGGTAGTTACCAGGATTCTGGATTCGCTTTATATTGAGGAAGATGATCCGAGGGTTATATGTGCTGCCTTCTAGCTAAGTGGGAGTGCTCATATGTGGTGGAAGTTTACCAAGACCACAGTGGCAGGCACTTGGGAGGCCTTCACGAAGGTATTTATGGAGAAATACTTTCCAGTGACTTTGAGGGATCGCTATAGAGAGAATTTTCTATTTCTGACTCAGGGAACGATGACTGTGAATGAGTATGAGGCTGAGTTTACTAGCCTATCCAGATTTGCACAGGAGATTGTGCCCACTGATGAGTTCCGTCCGAAGCGGTTCGAGAGGGGTTTGAGACCCGCTATTAGAGATAGAGTGGCGGCATTTCAGATGCAGGTCTTCACAGATTTGGTATAGATGGCCATGAAAGTGGAGGACACTTTGAATGAGACACGTAGAGATAGGGACAGTCGGGGTCAGCAAGGAGGGGAACGTACATAGTATCAGGGGCGTAGGGAGAACAAGCGCCAATGGACATCTGGTCCGCGTTCATATTCAATGGGGTCGTATCTGCCACAGTCTTTTGCATCTTTGCCTCCCGTGGCTTCAATGGGAAGGTCAGAGCAAAGGAGGGAATCTGTTTATTTTAGATGCCAGCGGCCAGGGCATCGTGCGGCAGAGTGCCGGAGTCCAGCACCAGTTCAGTCGCAGGCGCAGGGGAGAGGGCCAGTGGTATGTTATGAGTGCGGCCAGTCATGGCACATTCGTAGAGACTGTCCCGGAGGAGGGAGCTTGCGGAGCACAGGTGGAGCAGCTGCTATTCCATCCGTCAGGGATGCCAGTTATCTCGGTTCGCTGAAGCGGGTGCCTCGGTACAGTCAGGTAGACAGTCGACGGTTTAGGGCCACAGTGGGCAGGCCAGAGCTTACGTGCTTGCAGATCCTAGTTCATCCAGAGCACCGGTCATGCCCGATGCTGCTACTACCACCTCCGTGATCTGGGGTACTTTCCTAGTTTATAGATGATGGGCTAGTGTCCTCATAGACACAGGAGCATCACATTCATTTATATCATCTGCATTTGTATCTTCTTTGGGGTTGAAAATGGACTGGTTGGGTGGTACTATGAGTGTAAAGACCCCAGGCAGTGGGAGTGTGAAGTCGAGTATTGTCTGTAGATCCTACGTGTTGGAGGTCGCCAGCCGTTGTTTAGAGTTTGACCTTGTTATTCTAGACATGACCACGTTTGATGTCATCCTAGGGATGGATTGGCTGACCACCTACCGTGCCTTTATTGATTGCGATTGATGGAGGGTAATGGTCAGTACACTGGTGGGAGATTATTTTTTCTTTGTGGGAGATCAGGATAAGAGTTTGAGGTCTATGTCGGGCGCTGTGCAGAACCAGGAAAACTTGGGTTTCCTTTTTATAGCCCTTATGTTGGACGAGGAGGTTAGGATTCGGGGAGAGTTACCTCCAGTGGTTTGCGACTATCCAGACGTCTTTCTTGAAGATCTGTTTAAGTTGCCACCGGGCCGCGAGGTAGAGTTCTCCATTGACCTAGTTCCCGGAGCTACTCCCATATATATACCGTCTTATCGTTTTGCACCCACTTAGTTGCGTGAACTCAAGGTACAGCTTCAGGAGTTGTTAGACAGTGGGTTTATACGTCCGAGTACTTCACCGTGGGGAGCTCCTACTCTTTTTGCGAAGAAGAAGGATGGATCTTTGCGTTTGTGTATCGACTACCGGAAGCTAAATCAGGTGACAATGAAGAACAAATATCCTATGCCAAGGATAGATGATTTGTTTGATCAAGGGGTCGAGCTACTTCTCAAAGATTGACTTGAGATCGGGGTACCACCAATTGTGGATTAGGGACGAGGACATAGCAAAGACTGCTTTCCGGACTCGTTATGGTCACTACGAGTTTCCGGTTATGCCGTTCGATCTGACGAACGCGCCGGCCACGTTCATGAGTTTGATGAACCGGATCTTCCATCAGTATTTGGACAGTTTTGTAGTAGTGTTTGTGGATGATATTTTGATATATTCACCCACTAAGGAGATACATGAGGATCACCTGCGAATTGTGATACAGACTTTGAGAGAGCATCGCCTGTACGCGAAGTTTGAGAAGTGCGAGTTCTGGATGTCTGAGGTAAGATTTTTGGGACACATTGTGTCGTTAGACGGGGAATCAGTGGATTCGTCAAAGACAGATGCTGTGACGGGTTGGGAGCGACCAAAGAATATTTTTGAGATTCGTAGTTTTCTGGGTTTAACAGGTTACTATCGGGGATTCGTGAAGGATTTTACGAGACTTGCGGCACCAATGACGTGTCTGACACAAAAGGGAGTTGTGTTCGTTTGGACTGAGTCCTGTGAGTCGGCTTTCCAAGAGATGAAGAAGAGGTTGACTAGTCCACCTATGTTGATCATCCCAGAGCGAGGCCTGGGATATACAGTATATTGTGACGCTTCACATGACGGTTTGGGCTGTGTTCTGATGTAGGAAGGGAAGGTTGTAGCTTATGGTTCTGGGCAGTTGAAGATCTATGAGAAGAACTACCCGACTCATGACCTGGAGTTGGCAGCCATGGTTTTTGCCTTGAAGACATGGCGTCACTATCTTTATAGTGAGCATTTTGAGGTTTTCTCCGATCACAAGAGCTTAAAATACTTATTTTCGCAGAATGACCTAAATTTGCACCAACGACGGTGGATGGAGTTGTTGGAGGATTATGATTTTGACTTACAGAACCATCCAGGGAAGGCCAATGTGGTGGCTGACGCTCTCAGTAGGAGATCTCACGAGTCGTTAGCTTCTGTAGCTATACATGAGTGCGATATGCTTGGAGTTGTTGGAGAGTTTGATTTGTGTCTTGGAAAGACAGTGACGGGTGCCACCATATTTTCAGTAGTTACTCGACCAGCATTGATAGCACGTGTGCTAAAATTCCAGCAGACGGACCAGGAAGCTCTGATGATACGGGACCGTGTCGCTAGTGAAGAGGATACAACAGGATGGGTTGTGGGTTCAGAACAGAGTCTGAGATTAGCATGGAGGTTGTTTGTGCAAGAGTCATGTCGAGCTGATCTATTATATGAGTGTCATCATTCTCACCTTGTAGTGCATCCAGGAGGCACGAAGATGTACCATGACTTACGTCGTCAGTATTATTGGACAGGAATGAAGAAGGACGTGCTTCAGTTTGTTTCACCGTGCCTTACCTTTCAGTAGGTAAAGACTGAGCACCAGAAATCAGGAGGATTGTTACAGCCGTTACCAGTGTCTGAATGGAAGTGGGAGAACATCACGGTGGACTTTGTGTCAGGACTTCCTTGTTCACCTAGGGAACACGACGCCGTATGGGTTGTGGTCGATAGGTTGACGAAGTCTGCACAGTTTCTCCCCATCCGCGTGAAGGATCTAGTGGAGAGACTGACTCAGTTGTATGTCAGAGAGATAGTACGGTTGCACGGAGTACCAGTGTCTATTGTTTCTGATAGAGTCCCGCGCTTCACATCGCGCTTTTGGAAGAGTCTTCAGAAGGCTTTAGGGACGAACTTGATGTTCAGTATTGCTTTTCACCCCCAGACAGATGGTCAGTCAGATAAGACTATACAGATTCTAGAGGATATGCTGCGGGCTTGTGTTCTAGACTTCAGAGGTTATTGGGAGGATCATCTACCGTTGGCAAGGTTTGCATACAACAATAGCTATCAGTCAAGTATTAGGATGGCACTGTATGAGGCTTTGTATGGTAGACCGTGTAGATCACCAGTATGTTGGATAGATGTGGGAGAGACCACAGTTTTGGGACCCGACTTGGTGCGAGAGACGACGGAGAAGATTGCAGTGATTCATCAGCGTCTTTTGACAGCTTAGAGTCGTTAGAAAAGTTATGCAGATCAGAGGAGAAGACCTTTGGAGTTTGCTGTGGGAGATCATGTGTTTTTGAAGGTCTCGCCACGTAGGGGTTTGATGAGGTTTGGTCGTAGCGGGAAGCTATCGCTGCGCTTTATTAGACCTTTTGAGATTCTAGACAGAGTTAGAGAGGTTGCTTACCGTTTAGCTTTGCCACCTTAGTTAGCATCTATCCATAACGTGTTCCACATTTCTATGCTACGGAGGTGCGAGCCTGATCCTTCTCATGTGCTAGATTGGGCTGAGCTGCGGGTTGATGAGGATGCCACTTATGAGGAGCGTCCAGTGAAGATTCTTGATACAAAGGAGCAGGTGTTTCGGGGTAGAAATATTGCTTATGTCAAGGTTCTGTGGCTTTATCGCGGGGTTGAGGAAGCTACATGGGAGCTCGAGTCTGGGATACGTGCTAGATACTCAAACCTGTTTACCTCGTGAACTTGTTGTGAATTTTGGTGGCGAAATTCATTAAGGGGGGAGAGTTGTGAGACCCGGATCCGTCCCTTTTAGAGATATTTATATATATGTTGATGCATTTCTTTTCATATATGTATCTCTCGGTGTATGATTTATGTTTCCGTTGTAGAACAGCATATTTTGTATAGGTTCTATACGTGTTAAGCATGCGGGGATTCGGTTATGGTTGCCTTTTTCAGTTTTCTATCCCAACGACGACCGCTCGAGTGGTGGAAAGCTCGCTCGAGTGGGCTGGTGGTAGAGTGTTGGTGTGAGATGTGACCGCTTGAGCGGTGGGTGTGCACTCGAGCGTGGTTGTGGCAGAGTGTGGCTTGGAGTGGGGTCCGCTCGAGCGATGCTTGGGCGCTCGAGCGGTGGGTTCTGGGCACGAAAAACTATAAAGAGAACAAAATATCTTTTTGAGACTCCAAAATATCTTTTCAAGCAAATCTATTTATCTCTTCCTTTTCCCTACCTTCTCTCTAGCTTTTGGGTGGCCCGAGGCTTAGTTTTTCGCGGTTGGACAGCAGATCCTTGTTGTCGGTGACATGGGTTTCACATCCATCCGGACGGATTCTCGTTCCGATGAGATTGGATTTTGAGGCGTCGAGATTTTAGCTCTTTGAGGTAGGATTCTGGACCTACTGCTGTTAAAAGGGTGATTTACGTGATTATATTTACTTTCACCTGGTAAAAATGCATGAAATATTGTCTACATGTTTTCAACCTTGGTTTATGGGTAAAAGTGAGTTTTACGCCTTTTCTCAATTTTATACATGATCTAGACGCGTTGAGATCCATGGTTTTCAAAAGGGAGCTTTGAAAAGGAGGTGTTTTTATGAAAAAACATGTTTGTGGAGGTTTGGAGCTAACCCTTGGGGTTGAGTCTCACTTTTGTGAAATTATATTGTTACATGCTTGTAGATCTCCATGTTGATGGATTAGATCCCTTTTTATATACATACAATGTAAAACTTATTTACTATTTTTCGTAGTTGAGCTACGGATGAGTTTTAAATGTTATCCATAGATGTACCGTGATAGTGGGTATATTGAGTTGGGCTTCCATTGCTCCTCGGTGCAAGTGCAAAAACGTGTGCAGCGTAGGTACTCAGTTCCTTCGGGTTAGTTCCTATAAGTTGAGGGTGTGGGTGCTTAGCTCCCTCGGGCTTTGGTCCCATTAATTAAGCAGTTGTCGGTTGCCTTCGTTAATGGTGTCGGGTGCCTCCGTGAATGGCGCTATTGTTGTGACTCCGAATAGAACTTGCTGTTACTAAGCCTGTGGGTTTGGGGTAATGGATGAAAGTCTATAGTTGTTACCTTTGTCAGTGTGACAGAGTCGGTACATAGGATTACATTTTATCGTGTCTCCTCGGCTGCATGCCCCGAGTGGAGAATTTTGTGTTTTACTACTTTTCCTTAACTGTGGCATGATATCTGTCAAGATGATATGCATATTTTCAAGGATGAAAATGGTGGCTTTCAGATGAAAAACGTGTAATTTTTTAGAGAAAAACCCTTTTTGGCTCCTGTGGTTGAGCCCGCGTGTATATAATTGCATAACCTGCTTTACAGCTTTATCATCTTTTCCTATTGGGCTTCGGCTCATGGTGCGAAATTTTGCTGTAAAAACATTTTCAGGTGACCGCGTGGAATTGACCTAGAGGCTTGTGGTGATAGAGAGCTTGCTGTAGTTTTCCTGTTTTGGACATGTACTTATACATGTGTTGCCTGTTTCAGAAGGCCGATTTTGTATGCCATGAGGCGATATATTTATTCGTGTATAAGTTGCATGATTTCTGTTTATGAGAGATAAACTTGGGAATCTTTATCCAAATGTTGTAATAATTTATAGTTGATGATGTTCCAACTGCAAATCTTATTTTTTCAAATGGGTGTTTTGGGTGGGCTTTCGCGTGACCCTAGTGTTTCGGGCGTGAGATATCTAGTTTGACTACCCATTGCTTAACATCTCTTTTGTCAAGGCCTGATGTTGCACAGATTATTCCCAAAAACATCCTCCTTGTAATATTCATTAATTATTGATCTTTTATCTCTAATGCATTTAAACTTTAATTGATCTCTCAACCTGGTCAACGGTGATTGCTTTAACTATAACCCCTTTGCCTTTGAACCATCTAGGAGTCCACCATAAGATATTCTAACCCTTACTGCATCTCGTTCTTATACCATTTGAAAATTCTCAACTAAGCACTAACCTATTTACCTCCTTTTGATCGCTTTCTGTGAGACTGTTCTTATTAAACCCCCCATATGTTTTTACCCATCAACCCTCAAAACCTTGCCCCGTAGGTCTGTGAGTAATAATGATCATCCAGATATCACGTTATTAGGCTTCAACACTTTCATGAAAAACTAGGACAATGCACAGCATTCCAACTTTTGTCATTTTCGATCAAGACCCCCACTTTACATCACAATTTTGGTGCAATTTATAGACAGCTTTGCGAATGCAGCTTTGCTTCAGTACAGCCTTTCACCCTTAGACCGATGGACAGTCGAAATGCACCATTTAGACATTAGAAGACATGCTGAGAGCTTGCGCTACAGACTTGAAAGGAAGTTGCTCTACGGCCGACCATGCAGATCACCCTTGTGTTGGGTAGAGACCAGAGAGACCAGTTTGGTAGGACTAGACATCGTGTTTGAGACCACTAAAAAGATTAAAATAGTTTGGCAGCGTCTTGCTACCGCTCAGAGTCGATAGAAAAGCTACATCGTCCAACAATAGAGGCCCTTGGAATTCAATGTAGGAGACCACGTGTTTTTCAATATCTAGCCGCGACGAGGGGTGATTCAATTAGAAAGGATAGGGAAGCTATCACCTAGGTATATTGGCCCGTTTGAGATCCTAGCCAGAGTATGAGCAGTCGCCTACCGCTTAGCCTTGCTGCCTCAGCTTGCAGATGTTCACAACGTATTCCACGTCTCGATGTTGCAAAAATACGAACCTAATCTGAGCCACACCCTCAACTGGGAGGAGACCATCAAACCCTACATACCATTATGTCAGAGTCAAGCATTAGGAGCCAAAAGAAACTCTACAACCTTTAGGAGCACAAGGCAGTCGTCCAATGCTTCTACCCACGTCTGTTTTGGATAAGCCATAGCAAGCTCCGCGTTGAATCTTTTTTTTTCTTTTCTTTCAATGTTGTATGTGTGTGTTGTGAACCTTTTTGAAACCTTGTATTGGCTATGCACCCAAACGTGAATGACATAAGATATAAGTATTGTCTTACACTTACTGCTTTCTAAAATAACCTCAAACTTAACTCTATAAGATCCCAAAACGTGAAAATAATCAAGAATTTAAACAACCCCTAAATCATAAGATATTTTTTTTTAGGATGGTTGGTAGACGACCAAACCACCATCGACAAACTAGTGGACCAATAGAGGATGAAGCACCTGGATTAGCCTAAGTTTTACGAGAACTTCCCACCAGCATTAACTGTCCCCATGTGCATGATAAAGCGTAGTTCTTATCGGAGCTTAAAAAACAACGAGCCCCTACATTTAGAAGAGGAGTATAACTGAAAGTAGCCCAGGAGTGGCTAAGGGCCATCAAGAAGTTATTCAACTCAATAGGAGTTCAAGTTTAGGCAAATCGGGTAGCCTTAGCAGCTCACTTATTAGAAGGAGAAATGAACCATTGGTGGTCTATGATCAACAACACCCAAGACTGCCACGCCTTAACATGAGATCAGTTCAAAGGGTTATTTTTGGAGAAGTATTTTCTCACTCCCCTCAGTCAGGGACAGATTAGAGAATTCCTAAAACTCAAATAAGGATCAATGACAGTAAACCAGTACGCTAACCGCTCGAGGAGTTGAGCCGCTTTGCTACAGCCATTATACCAGACGAAGAGTCGAAAGTGCAAAAGATTGAGTGGAGCCTAGAGCCATCAATTCGGGGAAGGATCGTCTGCATGCAGCTTTCCACTTATGCACAATCGTACGGGCAGCATTAGTAGCTGAATTAGAGTTGGCAGATTCAAGAAGGATTTGGAACCAAAAGAATAGTAACTCTGGACATGGGAAATCATTGAGCCAATTCATTCTTATCAAGCCGTACTCACAACCTAGCTGGAAAGAATAAGAAAGGGGATAATAGATGGGATCTTATACCAAACGGCAACAAACTTGCAAAACTAGGCTACTACTACCAACCATCCTTCCTCATCACGCTTGCTTTGCCCTAGATTGGCTACCAATCAGAGAATGATCCATGACAGTGGAAAAGGCACCTAAAACTCTATGTGCTGATAAGACAAACTTGAACATTAGAAAGTGGGAAGATCATTCCGTTAAGGCCAGACCACGCAAATGAAACAACTAGGAAAATCAAGCCGATCCGTCAACGTCGTGCCAAAACCTAGAATAGACACAAGAGTTACACTGAGAGCAGAAAGGTGCTATGCGAACAATTCAGCAACAACACTTTTGAGAGAAAGGCACGCTTGGAAATTTCAGGGACGAAATTTGTTTTTAAGGGGGTAGATCGTAACGATCCGATTTTCTAAGCTTCTGGATTAAGAACGTTAAATCACCTGAAACTAGATTTTTATGTTAAGGTTAAATCAAGATTAAGAGTCTCAAAGGATTTAGCCTAGAATCGAATCTCGGAACCAAAAACACTAGAATCCCATAAGAGAAAGAAAAATTACAGTTTGATCCAAAACAATAACAAAATTTCAAAAATGATCCAATATGAAGACGTTCACAATTAATAAGGCTCTAAGTTCAAGGAATAAGAAAGCCAAGTGCCATCCAAAAAAATAAAAAGAAAGTATACGAAAAGGCTTAATATTTCATAATTTTCAATAATTGCACTTTTAATCCCGAACTTTTAGATAATTACACTTTTAGCCCAAGACACCCCACAATTGGTAAATTCATGCTAAGCTACACACCTATTACGAAACCAGCATAAAATTCTTCCATAATCACTCTAGAAGTTATCAACAATCTTAGTCCTAACAAATTACACGTAAGTCCCTTAATTCTCTTTATCTGCACGAAAGTCTCTGAGATAATCCTTATCCATTTTTTACAACAGACACTAACTTATGAACAAAAAATATAAAAGTACTCAATTTTAGAGTATTGAATTAGCGACGAAAGCCCACAAAGACTAGAACCCCAAAATTTAAGTTAGGACGGGAACCAAATCCTAAGATTCAAAGTAAAATCCTATAGAATATAGAATTCTCTAATACTGAATTCTAGAAATCAAAAATCATAAACAATCATAAACTTATAAGTTAATCCAATAAGACAGAGGAATTACAAAAACAAAACAAAAAACAAACTAAACCCAAGTGTAATTTTACACATTATTTTAATCAAACAAGGATGAAACCCGAAGACAAAAGATTTAAATCCCGAACCCTTGAAGACAGTCGATATTAAAAATTTAAAACCCTACAACCACATAAAATCATAGGATCACAATCCTACAACTTGACCTAAGAAAATCATGGATTATGAAAAAGATTAGAAATAGAGCCCAAATAAAATTACAAAGCCCAGCAATTTTAATTAAGCCTAACAAGAAGTTTAATTCAAGCCCAAATCAAAGTATTAGCGACAGTTAGCCAACAAGATCTTATGTCGCTAGAAGGATAGAAACCTTATCTCAACCCAAAATCCTAAATTGACTTAGAAACCCTGAAAAAATAAAATACTCATAGGTAAAACCCAAATATTTAGAAAAATCTCGTGGCAGCCTAAATTAAGTAAATAACATAAAATATAAAATTAAAAATAAAAAATTTCCATAGTTAGGATAAAATGACTATTTTGCCCATGATACACCAAAAAGTCTTACAAATTCAAATTTTAACACATGGACACCTTAAATTAGATATTTAAATACAATTAAGTAAAAAAAGACAAAATAATATCAAAAAATAACAGAAATTCCCCTAGTGGCCGGCCACATTGGAGTTTGCGCCCAAAAAGTGACTTTTTGCAATTTTTATACTCAAAAATGAAAAAAATTGTATAAATTAAGTATTTTTATGACCCGAGACGTTTTATACAAGTAATATACATACTAACATAATATTATAAACCAACAAAGACAAACAAATTATTATTAAAGTTCTTACACACTTAAATAAGTCAAAACGTCACAACTAGTCAAAATAACTTAAAGTAACTTAATTGCCTACATTTAAACAATTAATTGTTGTCAACATTTTTATAAATTATGATAATAATAATAACACTAAAATAATTCATTTTAGTAAGTTAGAAGACCAAAAAGATACATCAAATTAATTTTAAAAAAATTTTCTTGGATAATGTAGCGCCAAAATACCACCAAATAAGCAATTAAAATAAAATAAAGCACTTTAAACCACCCAAACACACCCCAGACAAATTTCCTTGCTGCCAAATCTGAATATGTAAGTCTCTAATGTAACCTTGCCATCCCATCCAACCAATCAAAAATCAAGAAAATTCAAAAAAGACTTGCACATTCATAATTAAACCCACCAACTCTTTCTCTATAAAATGCAACCAAACACCCCTTCTCCTCAATATGTATTTTCAGTGAAGAGAGTGCGAGAACACCAGAAATATACTCCAAGTGTTCTAGAGAAGAAGAATAAGAAGATGAAGAAAGATGAAGAAGGGAGGAGAAACAAATGAGGAAGGTCTTTGGAGACCAAACTTATATAAAGCCATGTCCTATGATCATCTACCATTCCTTAAACCCTCAAAACAAGTAAGTAAATTCTCTAAAACCTTCTGATATACTTCCATAAGATAGCCCTCAATCCATCTCTATAATGAACCCTAAAAATAAGAAATAAGGAATAACTCAAAAAGGCATCGTATGAGTAATTTATGAACTGTTTGTGTATGATCAAGTCTTGTATGTGCCTGCATGTGTATATTTTTTAGTTTTATGATTTGACTATGTTCTGAAGTTTTGGTTTGTATGTATATATGATATGCATGCAAAAAAAATACCACAAAAATGAACATAACATGAGCTAAGCTATCAAAACCCTAAATAACCTAATTTTTTGGACATGCGAACATTCTGCTACCAACTTTAAAATATCACAACTAATTGTAAGACAATGATCTTAAAGTGATTTTTGTGTCCAGACCTAGATTTTTGAGTTCCCTTTCATACAAAATTAATTTGAAGTGATTTCGTTAGATAGAACTCCATATATGTTATTTTTGCCAAAAAGTGTCAGATCTTGACCACTTTGAGTTACAGACCTACAAACCCTAAGTTAAAGTAAGAACCGAGCTTGGATCAAAATATAAAACTTGTAGATGACACATTTATCTTACTGTCCACCAAAAATGCGCCAAAAATATAAAATCATGATGGGTCAAAACACTTCCCAAATTCACTGTTGAGATTTAGTAACTGACAGAGCCCTCTGTCACACCTTTTTGTGAGACCAAAACCCTACATTTTTAGTAGCCAAATCCAAAAATAGTAAACATGAAAAATATAGCTAACATATTAAACTAAATACTGAGCAAATATCAGCCCAAAATACCCTCAGATTGTACCCCAAAGGTTTTGAGAATTCTCTGTTAAAAACCTATTCTGTAGACCCTTTTTAGGCTGACTGAACCCATTTTATAAATTGACCAAACTCACTAACATTTTTCAAACGACTTGCCCTAGCACAAAACATGAAACTTATAGGGGACAACTTAAAATAAAACCTCGCCAAAAAGCAAACTTATAGCCCTTGAATTTCTACCCCAAAATCAAGGCCAATAGAGGCCCAAATTATGCACTTTTCTCTGTAATGCGCTGAATAATTTTTCCTTAATTAAATCAAATAACCTTTTTATCCTAGGATCTAACCTTAGTGCTAAACAAAAAAGTCGTGAAAAATATTTTTATCTAATTGGTGTTCAAAAATAAAAAATTAAATCTATATCTATGTACCTCAAAACACTATTTTAACTTTAAAATTGGCACCTGAACAATTATCCAATTTTGGCTAAGTGTATGAGTAGTGTGTCACATTGTGAAATTTGAATATATAGACTTTAAATGAATTATGTGAATAATTTGTGTATGAAAATGATAATTCAATGAATAGAATCCATGCCGGTAGGTTGAATTTATGTCTCGTGAATTATCGCATGTACTTTGCATACTTGTACTCTATGGTCATAATTTTACAATTTCATGCAAAGCATACATATGTTATTTTAGCCCACGTTATGATCAACTTATATATGAAAATCGTAAATAGCAGTCGCATATGTCATATCACATTATCATTAGGTTAAGTTTTGTAGGGTTCACCGTTTTGTTTTAAGAAAGAATAAAAATTGAAACTTATGGTTGATACCGTGATTAATGGAATTGAAATATTATGATATTGGTTAAATGCCCTGACTGTGATATTGATTATATGCCCTGATTTGTTTTGGGATGATTTTATCCCAAGTGCTAAATGCACCTTATTGTTTACGATGTATATTTTTTGTGAAGGCGATTCGGGTGGCGTAATAATAAAAGTTAGATTCCACGATCCCGCGTTTGACCTTGACTTGAGATTCAAGATCTTGAATGTTGACTTGTCCACGCTCTTGCCGTCAGTGATAACCCCGCTGGACACTTAGTCCGCTACGTAGTCATCCCACAGATTAAGGAACATTCTTTGTCGGTCAGTAAACTTGGTCAGCGTGATTGGGATCATGGGATTTAGGATGGTTCACTTTGGTTTGGGATAGCCTAGAATAACTTAAGTTTAAATTGGGTTAAAAATTAAAATTGATTGCATCGCATTCATTTGCATCACGCGCTCGCACAATTGTTCTCATATATGTTTATCATGTTGAAATGTTAAATTGTTTGTGTTTTTAGCCTTAAATTGTACTGGGTATTATACAATATGTATTGTAGAATATTTTGTTGTGAGTTTGTTAGATGGTTTAGAGAATTTGCTACTGGGCTTTGACTCATGACATTTGTGCTACGGGTGAGTATGATGAGTTTTTTTAGAAAGTCGCCCCCGAAGAAGGAGACGGAATTGAAGAACATAGCAAGTGGCAGGAGCCAGCGAACCCCGACAACACTAGCTAAAGAATTGGGTTTTTTTTTTACCTTTTGTTATTTTTGTTCAGTTTTCATGGGCTTATTGTAATTTTTGTTAAATTTTTTGTGAAACTGTAATCGCTATGTATTTTGAACGTTTCAAAACTCTTAATACTGTAATATTTATGATATCTAAATATGAATGAATAGTTAGAATATTTTTCTTATCTGTACTTATGTATGTCCCGACGTGCTCGGATGATGAGGCGTCACAGTTGTTAGCAAGGGTAGTATGCCAACTACGATCGCCAACTACCACCCAACTCAGAGAATTATCCAATTAACAAAAAAATAAATAAAATAATAATAATAATAATAAATAAATAAATAAATGAAACGAAATAAATAATAAAAGCAATAGCAATTATAAAATTTAAAATAATAATAATAACATAACGTATTAAATTACAAAAATATAAATTAAAATAATATCATACACACTCATTCACTCACACAATCTCCAACACAAATCTTATATATATAAGTATATATATAGGGGATTCTCTACAACACACAACCCTAATAAAATAATTAAAGGAAATAAAAGTACTCAAGAAATATCAAATCTCTACAACAAAAATGTCAAATATAATAATCAAAAATCAAAAAGTAATATTATATATATATATATGTAGGAGAATAAATATAATTATATACATCTCTGCACAACCTAATAAAATAATTAAAAAACAAAAAGTAAAAGTTATTTT
>JAOTRH010016321.1:0-14086 GCA_034768845.1 Heliamphora exappendiculata | reverse complement strand
GCGCGCGCTAAGCCTTCAGGGTCTGTGGCATCGACCGCCGCGAAGGTCAAATTCTGATCCGGCGGCAGGCGTGCGGCATTGCGTGCAACTGCCGTTACCAAGTGGCCACGGCTGAGTGCCTCATCAACCAGCCGTGAGCCCACGTTGCCGGTCGCACCAATAATCGCAATCTTCATTTGTTTACTCCTGCTCGATGCCAGCCACAGTAGTCCTCCCGCCTGATCAAGATAAGATGGATAATTCAGGCATTACAGTCCTTCTAAAGTGGACAATCCAATGAGCACGACCCTGGCCGCCACCAACCTCAACCGCTTTGTGGTTTTTGTAGCCGTGGTGGAAATGGGGTCACTGACCGCGGCGGCGGCACGACTGGGAGTCGCCAAAACCGCCGTCAGTACCCACATGCAGCGTCTGGAGGCGGAAGTCGGGGCGAGCCTGCTGATTCGCACCACCCGGAAGCTTTCATTGACCGAAGCAGGCGAACGTTTCTACGAGTCATGCCGGACAATTGTCCGTGACGCCGAGTTGGCGGTGCAGGCGGCCGGTCGAAGCGCGACCGAGCTGTCCGGGACGCTCCGAATCACCGCGCCGGTTGATTATGGAGCTAGCGTGGTGGCACCTGTGGCGACGCGATTGCAGTTGCAGCATCCAGGGTTGCGTATCGAATTGTTGAGTGGCGACCGGTTGTTTGACCTGGTCGGCGAGGGGATCGATGTTGCCATCAGGGTCGGCCGGTTGGTTGACTCGCGGCTGCAGGCGATCCGCCTCACCTCGTTTGAGCAATGGCTGGTGGCTCATCCCGATGCGGTTGGCGCGGGTGCGATTGGAGCGGGTGCCGCTGGAGCGGGTTCAGTTGGAGCGGCTGCGGTTGGCAAGCAGCTTCCGAGCCAGCCCGAGGACGTTGCCAGGTTGCCGTTCGCGGTCCTGTCAGTGATGCCGCATCCGTTGACGTGGCATTTTACCGGCGCGCGCGGCGTGAAGAAGGTGGTTCAATTCCAGTCGACGATTGTTGCCAACACCGCGCTGGCGACACGGGCCATGGCGCTGGCCGGATGTGCGGCAGTGCTGCCGGATTTTGTGGTACGAGCGGATGTTGAGGCAGGAAGGTTGGTGAGATTGCTGCCGAAGTGGAGTTTGCCGAGTGGCGCCGTGAACGCGGTGTTTCCCGCCAGCCGGTTCAGGCCGCAGAAAGTGCGTGCGTTCGTGGCGGCGATGCGGGAGCACGTCGACGCCGGCGGCTAGGCGTCGCGCCGACCTCGCCGAGCGGTGCTCGACACGGCATGCCCTCCAGCGCCGTGCCCGCCCATGCATGCGCCGCTCAAAAAAACGTGCGCACCACCGACACCACATCGTACCGATCATTCACCAGATACAAGTATTCCCACCGGTCAAAGGTGGTACAGGGATGGGAAATTCCCACCGCTATGCGATCCCCGATCGCCAGATCCAACCCGCTGAATTTCAAGTAGCCGTGGTGATCGTTGAGCCGGACGATCTCCGCCCGGCCGCGAATGCTCACAGGCGCGCCGTCCGCCCCCACAGGCAGGTGCAGCAGCGGTGTCGGCAGGCCCAGGTCGAACGACACATCCCGCTTGCCCAACGCAATGATCGCAAGTCCGGGCTCCGGCAAGGATTGCACGCGGGTCCATAGCTCGAGTGCCGGCTCAAAGCCGTGCTCAGCAAACACACTGACACTGCCGGCACTGCGCTCGCGCAGCCGCTCGATTGCGGAGGCATAAAATCCGTGGTCGTGTGTGATGTAACACCCCGAGCGCAACACAATCCGGGTGGGCCGCGACAGTTTGATTGCTTTGAGTGCGTTCACAACCTGATCGAAGTGGGCCGAGCCGCCCGCGGTCAGGATGACTTCGTCGCCCCCGAGGGTGCCGCTGGAGTCGCACTGTCGGGCGACTTCGCTCACGAGCTCCAGGAACGCGGCGACCCGGGTTTCCGCTTCGCGTGGGCTGCCGGCAAAAATTCCCTCAAATGCCTCGATTCCAGCCAGGCGTACCGGGCCCTCGCGGCTCATTACGCCGATTTCCTGCGCTATGGTCACGGCGCCCGCAACCGTTCTCACACCGGTACGGCCGCCCAATGCGCCAACCTCGAGCAACAGGCCGACCGGCCGGCTGCGAGGCAACTTTGACATGACGTCGAAGTACGCGCGCGCGCCCGCAATGGAATCGATGATTCCATAGAACTCGAAGCCGGGATCCTCGGCAAGCTGGCGCGCCACGAACTGCACCGAATCCGCATCCAGCAATTGATTCGCCATGACAATTCGGGACACACCGAAACGGCGATACAAGCGCAAGTGCGCCGCGGTCGCGCAGGTCAATCCCCAACAGCCCGCCGTCAGTTGCATGTCGAACAACTGAGGCGCCATGGTTGTCTTGCCATGTGGCGCCAGCTCCACGTCCACGGATTGCGTGTACCGCTGCATCAGATCCAGGTTGGCGCGAATCGCACTCTCGCGAAGCACCGCCACGGGCGCTGGAAAGCTGTGCTTCAGAACATTGAGTCCGCGCTCAGGCACGTCCTCAACGCGCACCCCGTCCAGGGCATCCGGGATGCCTTTTGATGTGGATGACAACGGCTGATTCGTCAACTGCGTCAGATTCAACACGTCAGTGCCTTTGATCCGGGGGGTGTGAATTTTGAGGGATGCGCACTGCAATGGCAACGGCGTACACTTCCGACGCGATGCGGGAGGGGCTGGGATAGCATGATGCGGCAGGGTGTTTGGGAACTGGCGGCCTGGCGATGAGCGCTGCCGCGACGCCACTACGGATCGGCCGCTATCGCTGGATGATCTGCGCGTTGCTGTTTGCGGCCACGGCCATCAACTATATCGACCGGCAAACCATTGGCGTGCTCAAGCCAACCCTGCAGGCCGAGTTCAAATGGTCCGAATCGTCCTATGCGGACATCGTTTTCTGGTTTCAGTGCGCCTATGCCATGGGCTACCTGGGCTTCGGTCCCCTCATCGACAGGATCGGCGCGCGCCTGGGATATGCCGTTGCCTTTTCGCTCTGGACGCTGTCTCACATTGCGCATGGCTTCGTTTACGGCATTACGCAGTTTGCCGTAGCGCGTTTCATGTTGGGGCTGGGTGAGTCGGGCAGTTTCCCTTCGAGCCTGAAGGCTGTGTCGGAGTGGTTTCCGCAGAAGGAGCGGGCGCTCGCGGTGGGCATCTTCAACGCCGGGTCCAACATAGGCGCGATTGTCACACCGCTGGTCGTGCCGGCCATCACTCTGGCGTGGGGATGGCGCGCCGCCTTTGTGGTTACGGGCGTTGCCACCTGCGCGTGGCTGATTGCCTGGCTCGTGATGTATCGCAGTCCCGCGGGGCACGAGAAAGTAACGGCCGCCGAGTTGGCGTACATCCGCTCCGGCGAGGTATCGGCCACCGCGAAGCGCATTTCCTGGTTGAAACTGCTGAGCCTGCGCGAGACCTGGGCCTATGCGCTCGGCAAGTTCGTGACTGATCCGATCTGGTGGCTGTATCTGTTCTGGCTGCCGGATTTTTTGAGCAAACGCTACAGCCTGGACTTGCAGTCCTTCGGCCCGCCGTTGGTGGCTGTCTACCTGCTGTCGGACCTCGGCTCCGTGGCCGGTGGCTGGGGCTCATCGCGCCTGCTGAAAACGGGCCGCACGGCCAATGCGGCGCGCAAGATCACCATGTTGGTGTGCGCCTCGGCGGTCACGCCCATTGTGGCTGCGCAATTTGTCAGTCAGTTGTGGGCTGCAGTGGCCATCATCGGTGTGGCGGCGGCCGCGCATCAGGCCTGGTCGGCCAACCTCATGACATTGCCGTCCGATCTGTTTCCGCCCGTGGCAGTGGGATCGGTGGTGGGGATCGGCGGTATGGCCGGCGCGGTTGGCGGGATGCTGATGTCGAAGTACAACGGCTACATACTGGACGCATTCGGCAGCTACCAACCCATATTCGCGCTCGCCGGCGGCGCGTACATTGTTGGTATTTCAATCATCCACTGGCTGAGCCCGCGGCTCACGCGGGTGGCGGAAGCGGCCGTGACGTGAGGCCGCGGCGTGGCGCCTACTTCGGGATCGAGGAGCGTACGGAGTTGTTGCGGAACCAGTAATAAACTTCGGCGCCGACTATGCCGACCACGAATGCGGCGCACAGACAGCCGAACAACAGCGGGTGCCCTGACTCAACAATAGCCGCGGCCACGGATGCGCAGGCCAGCAAAATGGTCGCAATGATCTTGAACGCAGCAAACACGACTCACACCTTGAATTGACTCATTCTTTGACTCGCCAACCGTAATTGACATAGTGGTCGCGAGCCGTGATGCGCGTCACGAACGGGCTGGACGAAAGTCGCATTTGCGGCCCGTTTTGGCGGCCCGGCGCTGATTTGCTACCCTGCGCACACGCCCGAGGTCTACTGTGCAGCTTGCCCGAACCGTGGAAGGAGCCGATGAGCGCCCGCATCAAAATTGATTTCGTGTCGGATGTGTCCTGCCCCTGGTGTGTGATTGGCCTCGCGTCGCTGCAGGCCGCGCTGCGCCGCCTGGGCGAGCGCGTGACGGCCGAGATTCATTTTCAACCCTTTGAGCTCAATCCCCAGATGGGGCCGGATGGGGAGGACCTGACGGAGCACATCACGCACAAGTACGGCTCCACCCCGGAGCAGTTCATGCGCAATCGTGAGGCGATCGCGGCCCGCGGCGCGCAGCTCGGGTTCCACTTCGACATGGCCAAACGCGCGCGGATCTACAACACCTTCAACGCGCACCGTCTGTTGCATTGGGCCGAGCTCGAGGGCGGTGGCAAGCAGGTAGCATTGAAAGAGGCGTTGTTCGAGGCGTACTTCAGCGCCGGCCGCAATCCGAGCGATGCTGAAGTTCTGGTTGAGTTGGCCGCGGGCGTCGGTCTCGATCCCGGTCGCGCTCGTGCCATCCTGGCCTCGGATGAATATGCAGCGGAGGTGCGCGCCCGCGAGCAGCATTATCGCAGTCACGGGATCAGCGCCGTTCCGGCCGTGATCCTCAACAACGAGTACCTGATCCAGGGTGGCCAGCCGGTCGAGGCCTTCGAGCAGGCCCTGGCACAGGTGGCTGCCGAAGCGTAGCCGCTCGCCCGCTCGCCTGTTCGCCTGCTCACTCGTGATGGGATAAATGAGCGGCTGACGACAGAGCCTGGTAACGCCGGCAGAAGCCTGGCGACAGGGAGTGATCATGTCGTTTGTCATGGGCACCACGAGCTTCTTCATTGCTGCCGGGGAAACCTTGGCGATCACGTCCGCCATCAACGGCAACACCGCGCAAGGGGGCGATTATGTCGGTCCCCTGGTCGTGGTCGGGGTCCCCGACCGCCTCCAGCAGAGTGTCTTTGTAACGACCACGCGGGTCCGCTTCATTTCCAGGGACTCGAACGGCCTGACGAGCCGTACCGTGTATGACTACTCCGTTACCAACCACAGCAACATCGGTCTCGTGGTGCGATTTGACAAATCGTTCGACGGCTGAGGAGATCCCATGAAACTGTCAGTTCTGGTCAATGCCAAGGGCGAAATTGTGGCAGCTACCTTGCCGAGCGGCGAGCTGACATCGGCACCCACGGGCCATCAGCGCACCACGGATGAGCTGGTGATTCCCCTGGGGCACAGCAGCCACGAGTTCATGCTGCAAGGAGAGTTGGCCGATGCGGTGTTGGACGGCCGCTTTGCCGATGTCTTCGAGCGTTATGTGGTAGCGCATGCTGACGGGAATCCGATACTCTCCAGGAGATGAAACATCGCAGCTTCTTCCTGGGCGCGCATATTGTTCTGCTTCTCATGGTTCTCATAGGCTTTGCGCCGAGTTTTTACCTGCGGGCCACCTTCCCGCACGTTCACCAGCTTCCTGTACTACTGCACGTCCACGGAGCGGTACTCACTGGATGGTTTGTGCTGACTGTAGTGCAGGGCTGGCTGATCCGATCGCAGCAGCCGCAATTGCATCGACGCTTGGGGTACTTTGCGGCCGGCTACGCCGCGCTCGTTGTCGTACTGGCCACGCTCGCCAATCTGCTGTTGATCTCACAGCTCGACTCTCCCGCCGACGGGGAGAATATTGTCGTCTGGGCCAACTTCTTTACGCTGGTGATGTTCGTGGTGTTTGTGTCGCTCGCTGTTGTGTGGCGTGACAGGCCGGATGCACACAAGCGGCTGATGCTGCTCGCCTCGATGTCAATCGTAGGCCCGGCGTTGGCGCGTTTCCCGCGGTGGCCGATTTTCGCCGGCGGGCTGGAGGCGGGCAGAAACTATGCCATCGGCGGCCTGCTCGTCATGTTCGCATCGTTGCTCATGTACGATGTGATTACCCGCCGTCGGCCCCATCCGGCGAGCTGGACGGGCATGCTGGCAATTGTGGCGTGCCTTGCCGGTGGCGTCTTTTTAGGCGTCACCGGCATCGGGTACCACTGGCTTCATTGACAATCGCCCCGGCGGAATTCCGCTAGCGCGCGGACGCGGTCAGGACCTGATCCGCAGTCGAGTTGAGATCCCGCAGGCGGCCGATCTCATTGCCGTGCATTTCGAGCAGCGCCAGGTGCTCAGCATCGGTGGTGTAGCTCACGAACACGGAGTTGGCATCGCCCGTGGCGAAAATCCACACATTGGACAGACCGGCAACCGAGTTGCGCAGGGCGTGGTCGGCCTTCGCGATGACCGCCGCGTTGGCTCGCGACTGCGCGGTCGCTGGAATGTGGGAGGGCTCGTCCGCCTGTGCGGCGAGGGCACCGGCCAACAGCAACGCAGTGGCGGCAACGGATGTTTTGAAAGAGCGCATGAGGGTCTCCTGGGTTATTAAGGGCATATACCCTTATTTGAGTGAAATGTGACGATGACAAGGCCGTCCGATCAGTCCTGCAGCTTGCCGAACCGGTCGTCGTAGGCGAGATTCAACAGAGTGAGCCGCAGGTTGCGCGCCTCCGCAGAACCAAACATCTCTTCAAACCGCTGCTGCGCCAGGCGCCAGGCCTGGGAGCCTTCCTCGAATTTCGACTTGCCTTTCGCGGTGAGCACCACGTGGCGTTGCCGGCGGTCCGCCCCTTCCTGCAGAACGAGATAGCCATCGCGCTCCAGCGGTCGCAGCGTATGGCCGAGCGCGGAGCGTTCAATTACCAGCGACTCGGCCAGCTCGGCCAGGGTGGGCGGTTTGTCGGTCCGGTCGTTCAGCTCGGAGAGGATCGCGAACTGGGTGGAGCGCAGACCGGTTTCCGCCAAGGCACTCTCATATAACTGCGTCACCCGGCGAGCTGCCTTGCGGAATGCGGTGGCATGGCAGGGCATGGAGTCGAGGGTGGGTTTGGGGGGTGTGGGCATGGCGGTTTCCAGTACGGGTGAATATTGGGGTATATGCCCGGATTAGTCAAGGGGGTATATACCTGTAATAAAGCTGACCGGCGGTGCCGGGCCAGCAACCGCGGGTTAGCGCCGCTGCCGCGCAGCAATCTGCGCCAACCGCTCACTCGCAGCCGTCTGCAGCACCCTGGCATGGTCCATCGCCGGATCATCCGTCGCCGCCAACGGCTCAATGATCGCGAGCGCATCCCGCAACTTCAGCTCTGCGGCCTGCAGTTCCCCCAGCAATGCCAGGGTGGCACTGACCTCGCTCAATGCGAACGCGGCGTTGAATCGAGCGTCGGTGTCTTTTGCATCGGCATCAAACAAGGCCCGCAGCGTGTTGGACGCTTCAGTCTGTTTTGACAGCGCATCCTGGTGCGCCCCGCGCTTCGATGCGACGGTGGCCATTCCGAGCAGCGCGTAAGCCTCGAGTGTTCTCAGCTCCGCGTTAGTCGGATCCGCCGTGGCCAACTCATGCGCAAACTGCTGTTGCTTGGAATGCAGCGCCAGAGCCTCTGCATAGCGCTGCAACCCGATCTGGATCTCGCCCATGCGTCCATAGGCAACAGCCGCATGATGGCGGCTGCGCGAGTCGCCCGCGTCGGCATCCACCAGGCTCTCAAACACCGCGGTCCCATGGTTCATCAACATCAGGCCGCGCTCGGTCTCGCCCGACTTCGCGATCTGCCAACCCAGCGAGACATACACACTGCCCACATTGCGCCGATCCTGCAGGGTGGCGCCGGGCTGCTGCGCCAGTTGTTCCGCGATTGCGAGGGCCCGGCGGGAGTTGGCGATCGCGCCCGCCGTATCGCCGGACCCGGCCAGTACTTCGCCCAGCTTCCCATAGGTTCGCAACACCTCGCGTTGCACTTCCGGATCAGGCGCCAGTGCCAGCCGAATGGCCAGGGCCTTGCGGAAACTCTCAATGGCCCCGGCGGCATCCCCCAGATTGGCCTGGCGATAGCCGCCCTGCACATCCGCCACCTTTTCATACGCCGTCGCAAGCTCCCGCATCAATGTTCCATCCCCGCCCGACTCCTCCGCCAGTCCATCGAGGTATTTGAGCGAGTTCAACACCAGGAGGTGCCGCGCCTCGGTGGAGCCCGGCAGATTCTGGATGGCATCGTACAGATCGAACATGAAGGTGCTGGCGAGCTTGCGGACTTCCGCGAAGTGTCGCTCCGCCCGCGCCCGTTGCTGCCGGGCTACGTGCGCCTCCCAGCTCGCGGCCACGATTCCGCCGATCAGGCACAGCACAAAGGCGCCGAGGACGGCAATGCCGGTCCGGTGCCGGCTGCAGAATTTCCTGACGGTGTAGGAGAGCGTGGGTGGGCGGCAGGAGACGGGAAAACCCCGCAGGTAATTGTCGATATCCTGATTGAGCTGTTCGACAGAAGGGTAACGTTGCGCGGGATCCGGCCGGCGCGCCGTGTTCACGATTGCGTCGAGATCGGCGGGCAGGGCGTGTGTCGCGGGCGCCAATTGACCGGTCAGCAGTTGGTGCAGCACTACGCCCAGCGAATACACATCGCTGGCCGTTGAAACTACATCGCCGCGCATCTGCTCGGGGCTGGCGTATTCGGGTGTGAAAGCCATCAGCCCGTGTGAGCTGCGAGCGGAAGCCACATTGGTGAGCTCCGAGACGCCAAAATCCAACAGTCGTACCGACCCGTTGTCGGTAACGAGCATGTTGTTGCATTTCAGGTCCGCGTGCACCATCAGATGTTGGTGCACGTGCTGTACCGCGGAGCACAGTTGTTGAAACAGCGCCAGCCGCTCGCGAACCGGCAGGCGGCGCTCGCGGCAATACTCATCGATCGGCCGGCCCTTGATCAGGTCCATGACCAGGTAGGGCAGGCCTTCATCGGTGCTGCCGCCGTCGAGAATCCGTGCGATGTTGGGGTGATCCAGGGCCGCGAGCATGCGCTTCTCGGACTTGAAGCTCTCGATCAGGAACTGGGTTTCGTAGCCCGCGCGCAGAATCTTGACCGCGACTTCCTTGTGATACTCGTCATCCGCACGGACGGCGCGGAATACCTCGCTCATGCCGCCGCTGCCGAGGGTGCCGACGATTCGATAGGCGCCTATGCGCCGGCCGATCCAACAAGGCGGCGGTGGTGTCTGCAGCCGGGCCCCGGCGGGCTGCTCAATGAAATCGCCGGTGGCGGCATGCGCCTCCAGCAGCGAGATAACCTCGGCCCGCAACTCTTCATCATCCGCACAGGCTCGATCGAGAAACTCTGCTCGCGTCGCGGCGTCCTGCTCCAGAGCGTTGGCAAACACCTCTTTGACGCGCTGCCAGCGATCCGCTTCCATGTCACTGTCCTTTGGAGAGTTCGCGTTTCAACCAGGCCCGGGCGAGTGTCCATTCGCGTTTGACAGTGGCCTCGGAGATATCGAGGGCCTGGGCCGTCTCCTCAATCGTCAGCCCGCCGAAGTAGCGCATCTGCACAATCTGCACCTGACGGTCGTCGATCGCGGCCAACCGTGTCAGGGCCGAATCGATGGCCGTGATGTCTTCATCGGAGTCGGCGCCTTCGTCACTCAATCCAGCAGGTTCGTCGAGCTCCTCCAGCTCCTCCAGACTCTCCACGGCCTGGCCGCCCCCGCGCTTGGACGACAGTCGGGCGCGTGCATGGTCGACGAGAATCCGGCGCATGAGAGTGGACGCCAGGGCGAAGAAATGTCCGCGGCTGCGCCAATCCACCGACTGCTGATTCACCAGTCGTACAAAGGCTTCATGGACCAGGGCGGTCCGTTGAATGGTGTGGTTTGCGCGTTCGCGCCGCAGATGGCGCTGGGCGAGGGAACGCAGCTCCCGGTACAGCAGGGAGGTGAGCTCTCCGAGGGCGGCCTCATTCCCGCCACTCCACTGCACCAGCAGTCGGGTTACGGGGCGGTCCTGCGTATCCGGCGTACTCATAATTTTTATGAGCTGAATCTTAACGCATTTGCGCGTCTCTTCGGTGTTACCCACTTACAGGAGCGAGCGATGAAGATTCCGTCTGCCACCACCGCGGCTGTCATTACCCTGGCAGCTATTGCTGTCGCCGCGGTCACCACGTCCCTCGCGGGCCCGCCGGACGGATCCATCGCCCATGGTCGCTACCTGGTCACCATCACGGGCTGCCATGACTGCCATACGCCCGGGCATGCGCAGACCGGAGGACATGCACCGCCAGCCAACTGGCTGACTGGGTCTGCGGTGGGGTTTCAGGGACCTTGGGGTGTCTCTTATCCGGCTAACTTGCGGCTGTCGGTGCAGGAAATGACGGAAGCCCAGTGGCTCGTGTACGCGCGTGCCGAGCGACGGCCGCCCATGCCTTGGTTCAGTCTGCGGGAGATGAGCGATCAGGACCTCATCGATATCTACCGGTATATCCGCTCCCTGGGCCCCGCGGGGGTCCCAGCTCCGGCGGCTGTTGTTCCGGGCGGCAAGGTGAGCACGCCCTACATTGATTTCGTGCCACGCAACTGACACATGGCAGAATAGCTTCCATGGGAGGGAGGCATTCGCTTGCCCGGCTGTTGATCAGCCTCGCAATCATTGCCGTGGCTGGGGCAACCCCGGCCGCGGCGGTTGATGGCTGGCGCGCGCGCGTGTCCGCCAGGCTGCTGTCAGTCTATGACGCGCCGGCGGACCGGGCCGTTTCCGCGGCCCGTTACAACGAAAAAGGTTGGGTCCAGGCAGACGTCCACTACGACTGTTCCCGGGAGGCACCGGCCGCAGCGCTTGCGCAGGCGGGTTTCTCGATCAGCGTGGCAACGAAGCTTGCTTCCTACTGCGTGATTGAAGGTTGGGTCGCGCCCGGCCGGCTGTCGCAAGTGGCTTCGATTGCCGGCGTCGAGCGAGTCGACCTGCCCGCGTACGCCCTGTTTCCGCAACTCAAAGCAACCGCGGCCACCGGTTCTGCCACGGCGATCAATCGCAACGGCGTGACCATCATGCATGCCGACCAGTTCATTACCACGACGGGCATCGATGGCACCGGGGCCAAGGTGGGCGTGCAATCGGCCGGTATATCCAACATCGAGGTCATCCAGGGGCGCGGCGAGCTGCCGGACGTGCAAATTCTGAGGCCGGCGGATGGCGCGACGTCTGCCGGCGGCGATGAAGGCACGATGTTGTTGGAGGAAATCCATGCGGTTGCACCCGGGGCGTCGCTGACCTATTGCGGACCGGGTACCTATGTCGAGTACACCTCGTGCCTCAGTCAGATGATCGCCGCCGGCGCCACGATACTCGTCGACGACATCATCTTTCCCAGGCAGGACCTGCTGTCTGCCGACAGCTCCGAAGTGCAGGCGGTGGAGCAGATTCTGGCCCAGAACCCGTCTGTAGTGTTGTTCACCGCCGCGGGCAACTACAACGGCAGCTACTGGGAGGGCGACTACGCGCCGGTGGCATTGTCGTCCCTGGGTCTCGCGCCTCTCACCTGCGGCGCGCAGACTGACAACTACGTCGCTCAGTTCGATGGCGATCCGAACCAGATTCTGACGATGTCGCAGGCGGCAAATGTGCCTGTTGCCTTCTCGTGGGCCGATCCGCCCAATCAGAACAGCAGCAAGTTCGATGTGATCTGGATCGATACCGCCAGCAATGCGCAAGGTTGCTTTTCCGCCGGCGCCGCCACCGACAACCTGATTGCGCAAAACGTGACTTTTACCGGGTCGTCCTACAAGTTGTATATTGCGACACCCGACACGACAGTGGCGGGCAAGTTTCTCAAGCTGTGGGTCGGGGGCGACGGTCTCACCACGATATCCAAACCCACTACGGGCAGTGTGGTGACGCCCCAGGCGTTTGCAACCGGTGCGGTCAGTGTGGGGGCCGTCAATGGTTCCGATGGCGCAGGCAATCAGATCGAGTCCTTCAGCAGCCGCGGACCGGCCACCTTCACTTTCCCACAACAGACTCAAATCCAGGCGCCTGTGCTGGTCGCGCCCGATGGGGTCAGTGTGGATGCGGCAGGCACCTACTTCGCGGGCAGTTTGTTCCCGGACGGCAATTTCTATGGCACTTCCGCCGCCGTTCCCAATGCGGGGGCGGTTGCGGCTCTGATCCGCTCGGGTTACCCCTCGATGACCGCCTCTCAACTCGTTGATGTATTGACGAAGGGTGCGACTCAACTCGGCAGCACGGTCCCCGACGGCACATTCGGCTATGGCCGGATTGACGCTGTGGGCGCGCTCAATGCGGCAATCGCTGTTGCGGGCAATCCGACTCCGCCCGCCACTTCGGCACCCACGCCGCCGCCGGCTACCCAGCCTCCAACAACCTCCTCCAGTGGCGGAGGTGGGGGCGGTGGTTCAATCAGCCGTTGGCTGCTCGTGGCGCTGTTGCTGCAATTGATGCTACGCTTCAGCTTGCCATGGACGAGCGCAATCCATATGCCCCTTCCAAAGCGTCCCTGACTCAATCCTCGGCACCGGACGGACGAGTCAGCTCGCAAGCAACCGCCTGGCGGTACGGGACCCTGCTGGTGCTCGTACCCGACACCGCGTTGCCCGACCGTTGCGTGAAGTGCAACGAGCCTGCCCATGCGCCGACCAAGACACGGACTGTTTATTGGCATCATCCGGGGGTGTATTTGTTGATCCTGGTCAATATCATCATCTATGCCATCGTCGGCGCCATTGTCCGCAAGCGCGCCCGAGTCGCCCCCGGCTTGTGTCAGGCGCACAAGAAGAAACACAGAATCGCCCTGGTTGTGTCCTGGACCGCCTTATTGTGCGGCGTTGGATTGATATTTTCGGATATCGCTTTCAGTAGCGGCGGCTCGTTGGTCGGCATAGGCGTGCTGTTGTTGCTCGTCGCGATCATTGTGGGCTTGCGCGCATCGCGCATCGTTTATGCGCAAAAGATCGAGCCGTCGCGCGTGTGGCTCAGGGGCTGTGGCGGCGAGTTTCTGGGCACCCTGCCGGAACTTCCCAACGATTAGATCAGCCCGGCGCGTTTGACGGCGTGGTAGCGGTTGACGAGCTGCACTCCCAACTGATCCGGCTCGGCGTCGATGCTCAGCGGCCCGCGATCCGCCAGCCTGTTGAAAGCATCCCGGCGTGATTGCTCGTACAGGTGGGCACTGGCGATATCGAGCATGGCATCGGCGGAGCTCATGGGCTGCGACATCAACTCCCCGACGATGCGCTCGCGCAGGCTCGCGAGCATGACCAGATGGCGAGAGCGCAGCAATCGCAGCGCATAGCCCAACTCACTGCTGTCCTCGTCGCGGAAGTTGGTGATGATGATGACGAGCGCGCGTTTGCGATGTCGTTTCAAGAGATCGAGCGCGGCACTCACATAGTCTGAATGGGTGGGTGTGGGCTGCACACCATACAACTCGCCCATCAGCGCATTGAGAGCATGCACACCCTTTTCCGGGGGGAAGGACTTTTCTGCGCCCGGCGGCGTGCCAAAGGTCAGTGCGCCGACGGCATCACCTTGATGCAGAGCCACGTACGACAGCAACATCACGGCATTCAGCACCTGGTCAAAGTGCGAGGTGCCGACCCCATTCTGGCGGTCATCGGCGCGCATGCGGCGTCCACAGTCAATCAACAGCAGGATGCACTGATCGCGCTCGTCCTGAAATTCACGAATGATGGGTATTCCACGCCGCAGGGTTGCCTTCCAGTCGATGTGGCGCACCGGGTCGCCGTAACGGTATTCGGCGAGTTGCTTGAAGTCGGTGCCTTCGCCGCGCTGGGCGTAGTTCTTGATGCCGA
>JAOTRH010016310.1:0-22584 GCA_034768845.1 Heliamphora exappendiculata | reverse complement strand
ATCTCATCAACACATTGCCCACATCCATCTCAAAACCCTATCAACTCCAAGAAGGAACCAGGCAAATCCCCACAGTTCCCTTGTAAATCATAAGGTATAAGAAGATGAGACATTGACTCTATTTTCTTTTTACAAAAACAACACCAATTCATCAAAACATATCTTATTCGAATAAAATTATTAATAGTAAGGACCTTCCCATGAACACAAGACCAACTAAAGAACGTCACCTTTAACGAAGCCTTTACCTTCCAAACACTCCTCTACAATTGGCTATATAGCAACCTTACATTGAAGGTTTTGACTGATAACCTCTCACTGCGATCCCCCCTCCATTTTAGAGAGTCCTTCCTACCTCCCCCTCCTCTTTGATCATATAAGACTCCTAGAAGAGCTAACAATTGGTCCAACTCCTAACCCTGCATATCCTTTCTCAGTCCAATTTCCCAAAAGTAAAGGGTAGAGTCTCGAACATAATCCACAACAAGAGGATCCATGTCCCTAGCTAGCGCGAAGGTGTTCGTACCCAAGACCACATCACCACACCACACTAGAATACTGCATCTCTTTTGTTTTCTCTTACAATGGCATACCTCATTCCCGACTAACCCTTTAAACCTTATGTTTATGAGCTTCTAATATTCATTGATATTTTGTTATAAGCCATCTCGTCAATGTTGTTATTAAAAATTAAATAAATAAATAAACAAATAAACCTTATATAGCCCAAAGACCTCCAACATCTCGCAAACCCTTTGTCCTTCTGTTTATTATTACTGAAGTTTTTCTAATTAGATTGGATCAATGTTAAAGTTTTTGTTCTAAGATAAACCTAAAAGTATAAAGATAATTGGATTTATTTTAGTTTTTGTTCTAGAATTGTTGGAAGAGGAGGTTTTGATTTGGTGGGATCAAACTTAGGAGGTGGAGGAAGGTTAGAGATAAGAGAGGTGGTAGAAAGACTTCTTTGTATTAAACTTGTTTATCAAATTTGGCTTGTACGAAATGATTTGATACCATCTCCTTTTATACTTATCCATGGACTATTCTAGAGCTACATTTATTACATCTTCCAACTACTTTCTACCATCTATCACCTAACGTCATAAATTGGATGCTTTTACACCGTGATATTTTGGAAGAATTGTCAAGAATATTCTAGAATAGGGACTATCTAGATACAGGGCTTTAAATATTTGGGCTTAGACATCTTTACTTAGACATCTTTATTTGGGCTTAGTGTATGGGTTAGCCTAAAATTAAGTTTACAATCCAACACTCCCTTTTAAACTTGATTTTGTAACTCCAATGAGAGCTCTTAATGTGAAAGATTTCATGCTTGAGAGGCTTGGTGAGAATGTCCGCAATTTGATATGCGATCTTGTAAATGTCAATCAAACCTTCTTCTTTGCAACACATTTTCTATAAAGTGATATCTTATATCAATATGTTTACTTCGATCATGGAAGACTGAGTTTTTCACTAGTGCAAGTGTCAATTGATTGCCTACAAATATCATCGTCGCTTTCTTTTGGACAAAATTGAGCTCCTTTAGCAAATTTTTTAACCTTATGGCATGAAAAATACATGATGCGACGGCTACATATTTGGCTTCACATGTAAGTGTGACAATTGGCTATTTCTTAGAAATCCAAGTGAAAGTCATGGCTCACATATTGTGCTCTTTCAATCATCCAAGTCTCCGGCCCAGTCACTATCGCTATAACCAACAAGCTTGAAATTGTAGATAATGAATTAAATAAACCAAAATCATGTGTACCTTTTGTATAACGAAGAATCCTCTTAGCCATCTTCATGTGTGTCATGCCGTCTTCATGAATCGACTCAGAATTCCAATTCCAAATAGTATGTCCGGTCTTGTTCATGTCAAATAGCGCAAGCTTCCAATCAAGCTCTTGAAAAGTGTTGGATCCACCTTTTGTCCATCATCATGCCTTGAAAGCTTGATTCTGCATTCCACGGGCGTGCTTATTGCCTTGCAGTCACTCATGTTGAATTTCTTTAGAACTTCCTTTCCATATCTTTCTTGAGATATGAAAATTTCATTTTTCATTTGCTTGACATCAATTCCAAAATAATATGACATAAGTCCAATATTCGTCATTTCAAATTCCGGAGCCATTGCTTTCTTGAATTCTTCAAACATTCTTGGATTATTGTTGGTAAATATTAAATCATCTATATAGAAGCACACTAGCAAAATATCTCCATTCTCTACTTTAGTGTAAATAGCATGATGTTCATGATGGCATTTTGTAAAATTATTCTCTTGAAAGTATTTATCAATTCTACTATTCCATACCTTTGGTGCTTGTTTTAGGCTATATAAATCCATTTTTAGTCTCAAGACTTTATTTTCTTACCCTTTCATCACATAGCCCATAGGCTGCTCTATGTAAACCTCTTCTTTAAGAAAGCCATTCAAGAAAGCAGATTTAACATCCATTTGATGAATTTTCCATTTCTTTTGAGCAGCTAAAGGAATTAGTGATCTTTTAATTTCTAAATGAGCAAACAGGAGCAAACACCTCATCGTTATCAATGACAACTCGTTGGTAACATCCCTTAGCCACAAGTCTTGCTCTGTATCTTTCCACCTCTCATTTTGCATTTTTCTTGACCTTGTACACCCATTTTACTTCAATAGCTGTGTGCCATTTTAGAAGAGTAGCAAGCTTTTATGTATCATTTTTCTTGATTGCTCGAATTTCTTCATCCATGACATCTCCTCACCTCTTGCTTTGCATAGCCTTTTCAAAACCTATTGGTTCACAATTGGCAAATAGGCAAAATAAAATAAGATCATTCTGATTTTTACTTCATAAAGTTCTTGTAAGCTCCTCATGTGGCGTGGTCTTTCACTTGAGCTTTCCTTTGACGATGATGATAGATCTTCATAATTTTAATTTGACGGTTGTGATGATGGAGGAGTAATGGGCTCTTGTCTTGCTTTCTTTTCTTCTTCAAAATGAGAAAAGTTTATCTTCTTGAATATTCCAATCCCACGTGTTTTCTTCATCAAATACGATATTTTTACTTGATATAACTTTTCCATTGCTCGGATTGTATAGCTTGTATCCTTTTGAGCTTGAATCATAGCCGATGAAAAGAAATTTCTCACTTCTACCATCAAGCTTTGTTCGCTTTTGTTTTGGCACGTGTGCATAAGCAATGCTTCAAAAAATTTGCTAGTCTACGATGCTCGGCTTCCTTCCACTCTGTGCTTCTTGTGGAGTTTTTTCCTATACACTTCTTATAGGATAACGATTTAAGAGATAAACCGCACAATCAACCGCTTTGGACCAAAGTTCTTTAGACATCCTCTTACTCTTCAACGTGCTTCAAGCCATGTCAATAATAGAGCTATTTTTTCTTTTGGCAATACCATTTTGTTGTGGCGAATAAGGAAGTGTTAGAGGATGACAAATTCCATTGTCATTGAAAAATTCTTTAAAATCTTTTGATGTAAATTTGTCACCTCTATCCGATCTTATAGCTTTTATATCATAGACACTTTGCTTTTCAAGAAGGGCTTTGAATCTTTTAAAAGCATTGAATACTTTTAATTTTTCTTTAAGAAAACAAATTCATATCTTTCGACTAAAATCATCAATAAAGAGAAGAAAATATGTGTTCTTTCCAAAAGAAATAGGATCAATTGGTCCACACGCATCGGTTTGAATACGCTCCAAAAGGTATTTTGCTCTTGTAGTTGCTTCTTTTATAAAGCTTTTTCTGAAATACTTGCCAAGAAGACATCCTTCACACAATTGATCCAGATGGGTCATTGGATGGAAATCCTTTTACCATCTCTTTCTTGGACAACAACTTTAGTTCCCCAAAATTTAAATGCCCAAATCTCATGTGTCAAAACTAAGTACTGTCTTTGTAGCATGCTTTCAAACATCTTGCAATATTATTTTGAATATTTAGCAAGAACATTCTATTACTTGACATTGGCATTTGGACTATTAAATTTCCTTTATGATCTCTTATAAAAAGACTACGATTTATCATGTGAATATCATAATCTTTCACTAAGAGTTGCCCAATACTCAAAATATTAGTCTTCATAATGGGGACATAATAGACATTAGAAATAAATTGATGCCTTCCATTCTTCAAGCGAATTAGAATTTTACCTTTTCCCTTTACCAGAATTTTGGATAGGCACCAAAAGTGAGATTGCCACTTATTGATTCTTCAAGTTCCACGAACAACTCTTTGTTTCCACACATGTGATTGATTACCCGCCGTGTCAAGATACCATGTATTCTTTTCTCCATTTTCACATTCTTTATAGGCCAACAATAAGATAGATTTTGTTTCCTCTTTTAGTTTCAACAAAATTAGCCTTCTTTTCAACATGATTAGTATTATTTTGACATTCAGAAACATAATGACCAAACTCATGACAGTTGTAACATTTTACTTTGGATTTGTCATATCTTTGCCTTCCATTTGTGTAACTTCTTATTCTCCATCCTCTTATTGCTTGAGAATTTGAACTTCTTTCTTCATTGTTGAAATGATGTTGTCCTCCTCTTCCTTGGCCACAACCACGTCCTCTTTGGTTTCTTTTATTGCTAAGTTTTCCATTTGCTCCGATGGGAGTGATCTTTGTTTGAAAAACTTGTTCCACTGTCTCTTTCTTTCTTTAATTGATTTTCTTTTCATGGGCTTGTAATGATCCCATGAGTTGATCAACAGTCATGGAATTTATATCTTTTGATTCTTAAGTTGCTACAACAACATGGTCGGATTTTGGATCTAACGACTGGAGAATCTTTTCAATCACCCAGACATCATTCATACTTTCACCATTTATTTTTAGTTGATTTACTACTGCCAAAACTCTTGAAAAATAATCCGAAATTAATTCAGATGATTTTTTTCATTTGTAAAGATTCAACTCACCTCTAAGAGTTTGAAAACGAACTCTCAGTACCGTATAAACTTCTTTTAAAGAATTCTGTAGGATTTCCCATGCTTGCTTGGCGGTGATTGCACTTGCGATCTTCTCAAAGTTGGCTTTATCTACACCTTGCTGAATGATTAAAATGCCCTTTGATCTCTCACTTTAACCTCCATTTCTTGCTTTGGACTATCTCCATCTTGCAACTCTTCGTGGCCTTTCTCTATAACATCCTACACATTTTGTTCACCAAGATATGTCTTCATTCACACGGTCCATCGACCGTAGTTATCTTTGGCAAGTGGAAGAAATGAAAATCCTTGAGGGGTCATCTCTTAGTTGCACAAAGCGGGAGCGGGAGCGGGAGCGGGAGCGGGAATGGGAACGCAGGAGTGGGGGCATGTAGAAGTTCCCAAGTTTGGGAGCGCCGAAAGGAGCGTATATATAAAAGACATAAAAATGTAAAGTTAAAATACTTAAAAAATATATTAATTTTCATTACATATATAATTTCAATACTTGTTACTCCCTTAAAATTAACATCGAAAGATCTTAAAAAAATCTCCATCTCTTAACAAAATCTTTCACCAAAATAGAGAAAAGATAATAGCTAGAATTAATAACAAGATCTCTTATCAACACCCAAAACAAAAAATCATCTTCATTTCTTTTGCCTCTTGCCTTTTGCCTCGTGCCTTTTCAATCCTCCTTTGTGCATGTGCTTTTGGTTGCTCCATTGAAGATATTTGACTACTTAGAGGTGAAGTTGACGAAGTTGCAAGCATAGATGAAGTAGGACATGGTGGAATATCTGAAATAACAAGAGTATGATTTGTAGAAGTGTGGGCAACCTCATTTTCACTATCTGAAAGGTCAGTTTTTTCTCTTTCTTCTAATGTTTTGACATCCTCTTCAATGCTTGCTTCTTCAAGATTAGCATCCCAATTTTTGAATTGTTCATAGTCCTCTCTGTACCTTGACAGCAGCCTGTGATTGTAGTGCACAAAGTCTAATTTTCTTGCTGATCCACATTCAATTTGTTCCTCTTTACAGTGTGGATGTAGGAAGATGTACTACAACGCCTCTCAGCATAAGAAGTATTCGCACTTTGGGACAACACTTTTAGTGCTAAGGAGTACAATGTAGGTGCTGCACCACCATAAAAATGCCACCATGATAGTGAACTCATTGTTGATCTATCATTCACTGTTTGAGATTGAGAAAAAACACCTTTATTGCTAACAAAATCATTTATTTGTTACCTTATCAAAGTGGCTTCATTTTGATCAAGAATAATTTTTTCAATTGCTTCAAGGTACCCTTTTTGCATCTCAGCATCAAAATGAGACTTAATCCTTTTTACCCCACTTGGAGCAAGCTTTGAAAGCCAAGAATTTGTATAGTGGTTAGGGACAAGAACATATGCTAGGCAAATGCAATGAAATGTTCATCTTATCCCATCTTTCCACAACAAGTCTCTGAATTTAATCACAAACAAGATGATCATCTGAAAGAATGTCTTTAATAGTCCCTAACATTGTGTCCATTTGTTCATAAACCTCCCTAATAATAGGCTGATCAATGTCTGAAAACCTAAGCATCTTATATATAGGCTTTGTGATTTTAAGCATTTTTTCTGATTTTCTCCAAAAATCATCACCGAGAACAGTTTGTTGAACAATGTCATGTTGGTCTGGTGCTAAAGTAGTTTTTTTTCAAGTTCTCCCATTGCTTGCTTAAAGCCATGGAGACCAAAGCTGCCAGAACTTTTACAAGTCGTTGCAGCACAATGAAATGGTGCCCCAAATCTGGTTTTCCTTGCTTTTAAAAGTTCCAGAGGAGAGAAGGACTTGAACAAGAACTGGCATGCACTATGAATTTTTATGTATTTTACCACCACCTTTCCTCTTTTATATGTTGCATCGAAAACAGATAGAGATGGATGCTCACTCTTTGCAATATTTTTTATCAAGTGATTCAAAGTGTGAGCTAAACAACCAGACCATAAAATATGCTGATACTTACTCTAAATTATTGCCCCTTCAGCCTTACAATTGGAGGCATTATCAGTAACAACTTGCACTACATTGGATGGGACAATGTAGTCAATAGCCTTGAACAACAACTCGGCAATGTTTATTGCATCTTTCTCTATTGAAGAAACATCATGCCCATTTATGAAAATGGCTTTACCACCAAAAACAGCCATGATGTTAATTAATGGTTGATTTTTTATATTGGACCAACCATCAAATATTATTGAGACTCCATGTGTGCCCCAATCTTGCATCAAAGGATTTAGGGTCTGTTTTACCTTATATTGCTCTTTGTCCAACAAAGTGGTTCTCGCCTACAATCAATTAATAAAATGAGCAAGTAATATATTTTCTAATAAATTAAAAACTTAAAAGAAGTTCTTAGTCCTCACCTTTTCATAATTTGGAGATTTATTCCTTTTTGATGCATTATTGATTGCAGCAACCATATTTGCCCAGAGAGGAGATCAAAAAACATTGAAGGGAATTCCATTTCCATAAAGGCACCTTGCAATCTTCTGATCAACATCTTCTTTAGTACTGATTTTAAACATGTCATCAAGTATTCCCTTGATTGAAGATGAATTATTAGAGATAGTGGTTTGGCCTAGCATCCTTGCTGTGGGTGAGGGAAGCTTTTTACCCGTAGGATTTCCCCCAAACATTCATTGTGCTTCTGTTTCCTCTTGTTTTAACAACTCTCTCTCAATCTTGCTTAAATTTGGACAAAGTTGTACCTTGAGCCCTTTGTCCAGGCGCGAAGCCTATTAAGTGCGCTCGGACTCGTGAATAAGATTGCTCGTCACTTTGGTAAGGATTCATAGAAAATCTGATATACCATTGAATGACAAAAAAATAAAAAAATAAATAAAGCATGGTCATAAAAATGGGACAGAACTATTCTAGAGCTACATTTATTACAACTTCCAACTGCTTTCTACCCTCTACCACCTAACATCATAAATTGGATGCTTCTACATAGATACTTTGGAAGACTTATGAAGAATATTGTAGAATATGGACTATCTAGATACAAAGCTTTAAATATTTGGTCTTAGACATCTTTGCTTGGATATCTTTCTTTGGGCTTAGTGTATGGGTTAGCCCAAAATTAAGTTTACAATCCAACAAAGATAACATAAAAGCATCTAATAGCTTTGGAAACTAGTAGTTTTCTACTCATAAGTTGCTCTGGTAGGTGGCTGCTTTCTACATGGATATTATTCATCTGCCAATGGTATGTTCTATGATTCTTTCGAAATTTATTTTCTATATCAGCTATGTAGATATACTACTGATGAGCAGTGTAACCACTGATAAGTGATAACCTATGCATATTTGTTTACCTTTTGAAATGCAGTTCAACTCAAATACATTAGGGAATCTGAAGAGATACGCCAAGCCATGGAACCCTTAGAACTAATAAGAAGAGTAAGTTTAAAGTGATTTTACAGTTCTATCGTTTTATTCAATTTTCAATGAAACAAATGCAAGTATGAGGTGCCACATGTATAATTTTGGTGAGCTTCATTTATGTATAGTCATTGAGGTTATATCTTTCATCGCACATTAGGGTTTTTTTTTTTTTTTAAACTTTACACTCCTCACTGGTATTCAAGTTTATGGCATGAGATACATTTTATGTTGCAACTAGAAATCTTTCCTTTCTTCAGGTCAGGGAAATTGAGCAAGAAGCATTCATAAAACAAGAGCCAGTCCAACAGAAAGATACAAAGCAGACTGCTGCAGTTGACCTAATGACAAGGTTGAATAATTTTCGTTCCTATTCAGATGGTAGTGGCCTGAAAGGTAACTTTATAACTACCTTATCCCAAGAAATTTGTTGTTATTGCTGATATGCATGTTCCCCAGTATGCACACATTACCTGTGTTTCAATCTGTTTTCATCTTCTAGTAGGATGGAAGTTGATGCATTTAAAACAGTTTGGGGCTGCCATGATATAGAGTTTTTATCTTCTCCTATGCTGCTTCATTCCCATTTCGTCGTTTAATTTCCCTTGTTGTCATGAATTTTTTTCTCACAATATTGTAAGCCTTCTATGAGGGCTTTTTAGTACTAACAAATTCAACCGTCATGAAGATGCTGGTATACATACAAACAACTTCCTGTGTTTGTATACAGGAATGCAGCTATATGCGTGTCTGAAAAATGAGCATATACTTGTTGCGTGGTTAAAACATGCATGTGGATGACGATGAGCCTCACAAAGATAAGAAATTTTGCTTGGTCTTTGTTTAAATGATTTGAGAATATGATGATGACGGAGAAGTTCACACGCATGCCACCAATACAGGAGCATAGGTGATCAGAGATGGGATTCAAGCAGTTCCGTTGACAAAGGGAGAGGGAGAGGGAGGCAGAGTATTTTCCTCGGAGCTCAAGTACAGTGGATTTTTGGATGAGAAGACAATGGGGGTTGAGTCTCTCCTCTTCTTAACGTGATGAAGACCCATATTTGATCATGAGGTTCACACCTCACTCATGATGACCCATATTTGATCATGTTAGGAGAGAATAAGTTTGTTTGGGGTTGTTATGCAATCACGCACACATGCACAAGAACTCATCATTATGGTCTCCGCTGTCTAACTGAATCGACCTACCATACCATACTGCTGCATAGTGGTTGGTAAAACCTTAATATTCTAGCCTCCAAGTCACAAGATTCTGAGCCCCACGGTGGTAAGGAATAGGGGCAGTGCTTGGTCGCTGCCTCTCAGGCCATGTCCCATAGCTGTTGTACCCGTTCAATATGTTATTGATATTTCCACGGGGCTCTTCTTTCATATCCTGCGGAGTATAGTCTTCATCTTTTCAAGCATTGCATGTTTTTTCTTGATTTACGCACCCAGAGAGAGAGAAATACAGCTCTTGGTAGCTTCTGCTTCTCAACTTAAAGCTTCACCGTCACCACCACGTGGGTCAGCTAACAGAAAGATTATAGCAATCTTCAGGATTCTATTATATGGACAAGTGTCATGATCAGTTGACAAGTGGAAGGGTCTTAGTGTTTCAAGGACATTAAGAGTCCTGAGGGGGATATGATCTAAGACCCTCAAGAGTCCCTAGAAAACTAAAGAATGAGGAGAAGGGCCCCCAATCTATGGAGAATGCCCAATAAGTGAAAATGAGGGATGAGAGGATTGTCCTTCGAGATAGAGCCCTTGGGTATGATACCCTGCAAAAAGACAAAGATCCCCAGCACACTGTGAGGAAAAGAGTGAGGACCTCAATTTAGCAGGCCTACTTTCCATATGTGGCTTACCCAGGCAAAAGTGCTTACTCCGGTTAATTGGAAGGACCCAAGGGGTTCTTAAAGACTTGGTGCGCAATATTAGTAAGACCGAAGTGAACCATGCTTCTCACCTAACCGTGGGACTCCAGTTATCATGTGGCTTGGTGACTAAGAGCAAGTATCACTAATGTGTTGAGGGGACCCTCGAGATACATTATGTTTGTCCCGGCCTGGCGATAGGAGAAGAAATACTGTCATGTGATCCTAGAGACACATGACACATCATCTTAATGAGTGCTTAGCCCCAACGTAGGTCAAGGACGCCACTTCTTTCAAGAAATCAGGGTGAAGTGGTTTTTAGAGCAAATGCTGAGAAGGAGATCATCTAGGCAGATATAGCTTTCCAATACCACAGCTCTCTCATTCTCGCTTCCCTTGCTCTTTACCTGGTAGGTTACCAACTCTTCACCCGTCGTGATACCCACTATTCCGGGTTGATTGTCTGCAATGCTCACCTCTCCAGTTCACATTTCTCGGTTCATCCAAGTTTGAACCCTTGACACTCATCCTTTTGTTTAAGGATGGCTTGGACGATAAAATGAGAAAGAGATGTGTGGTCTTGATGCTGTAGACTACACTTAGTAGACTTACATGTCTAACGATTGGGGGAGGCTTGGGGGGGATGGGGGGGAGCATTGATAACTGTGCTAGCTTGTATTCGCGGAATGAAGTTGCAATGTGGTTCTTTTACTGGTCACCAAACCACCTAAAGATAGAACCCATTTAGAACTTATTTGTTGTATCATGGAATATTTCTCTTGTAAATTGCCCCAAAAGGATACTCTTGGAGCCAATTGCTGTCGCTTTTTGAACTTCCCAACCAACTCTCCCACCCACATTGCCCAGCTAGAAAGTTGGCACACGTGTAACTAACTAGAGTAAGTTCCAGTTCCACAGCTTTGAAGATTGAATAAAGAATTCCTGAGCTATCTGTCCACTCTTAAAGTCAATTTTGTCACCTCATTAAAATTTAGTCATTTTAGTTCATTCTTTTTATAATCCTTAGGCCGGCTCCTTCTAACCTGGTGGTCAAGTGTTTGGATCGGTTCAGTTACGAGAATAAGGGTTTTATGGATGGAGGTTTAAGTGTCATGCTAATTAAAAAAGGATGTAATCAGGTGGCTACATCAAAGAGGGGACAAAGTTATGCCCTTTCCGGTATTTTGCTGTAAGTTACGAATGTGAGGCTGCACCTTAGTTAGTGCAGGACAAGGATTCAAATAATTTTCTTAGGTTATCAATAATATTTCTTTCTTCACTACGCGCGTATTGAATTCATACAGTAGATATTGACTCACAACTTACCGGCCAGTATTTAACTATTTATTTACTTAGTTATTCATTTCCGGTTTTTGTCTTAAGGTTTAGGTATGTTTGATTGTTTGTAAATAAATTAGCAGATATAGAGTATCTCTGAATATACTGGTAGATATACAATACATAAGATATAACTTTGGATATATATTATTGTAAAATACCTTATACCTTGGTTGTTTAGGAATGGTTATGAATAGATATTATATATTATTTTATAGAAATATAAGTGATTTTTCATGTTTACCCTTGTTCAAATTTGGTATACCCAATATTATTCTACCTGTACTGTTTGGGAACTCTATTGATAAAATCAACAGAAATGAAACCCTCCATTGATATATGAAGGCACAAGAGACCAAGGTAGAAGAACAACGGGTAGATTGTTTGCAAGTTGCAAAATGGGGGTTCCATTTGACAGTGTCGTCCTTGTCTCGTGATGGCAAAAAAGCTTGAACTTTTCTTGCAGTGTCGTTTTCATTGTAGGCACTGAAATATAAGGAATCAAGAAGGGAGAGATCATGAATCAATGGGGGAGAAATTATCATTAGTCTTTTAATAGGGGAGGATATATAAAACCTCCCCTCCAGTGTTAAATACAATCCGGAGATATGGCATCAAATGGATTTATATTCCATCCTTTTTTGCAACAACAGACAACCGATTGGAAACCTCACAAGATTGTACGTCCAATACTTCCTCTTATATGCTCCCATCAAATAGACCCTTGCAGTCTAAGACATCTATGGGTGGGTCTGTCAGGATTTTCACAAAAGGGAAGGTTTCTCTCCAATCTAATAATATACTGGACTGGCCCAGTGGGGCCAATTTTGGACCTAAAATAGGTTTATTTCGATAATTCAAACTGTTTATTTTATTATTTTATGTAAAAAACTAAATTGATTGGATGACGTTATGTGTCTCAACAAATCACATTTTTGTTAAAAAATAAATAAATGTGATTTGTTCATATGCTTAGCAATATCCGATAAACTTGATTTTTTTGCATAGATGACCTCGACATTGATAAAAATAAATAAACAGTTCAAAACATTAAAGTTGGTTGATTTTGGGCCCAAAATTGGCCCAAATAAGCAGGTCCCGTTTACCAAAAAGTTTTATTATTATGCGATTTTCACTTTCCTACCTTCTTCTTTAAGGGGTTTTTGTTTTTGAAAAATTTTGTGATGTGATTATGGAAACGTTCTAATAGTCTTTAGTGGCTTCGACAGCTGTAGAAGAATGGCGTAAAAGGAAGATGGAACGAGCCAGACAGCGTGAACTTGGGAAGAATGGAACAACCACCTCACAAGCTTGAGATTCTGCGTGCAATAGATTCTAATCTCAATCGGACATCAATAGTGAATAGTGATAGTATTACAACTAGTCAAATCATTGCTTGAACTGCAGATTTATGTACATTTTGCAGCTTTTTATCTTTTTTTTTCAGTAAGAAAAATGCAAAATTAGTGATTACAGAGATGATGAATAATCGACGTATAAGAGCCGAGCCTAAAACTCCGACTATTCAGACCAAACACATACAGAGTTACTTTAACTAGTCAGAGTTTTTGTTCTTATTTTTTGTCTGTGTTTGATTGATCATTCATCATCTATGCACGCAGAATTACTCTTTTTACATATTTATAAAAATAATTCATAATTTAAAATGAATGGTAGACAATTTAATCTGAACTATTCCATATCAAATTGTGAACAGTTTATGAATAATTTTATGAGTACGTAATATTATTAGTATTTATTTTTTAGACAGCCAAACAATTCTCATGTAATCCAAACCCTTGAAAAAGGGATGTCCTATGCATTCCGCATATGACACCCAAGTTCACTCTTATTTGAGCTTTACCATATCATCATGTAATTGGGGTGTTTGACAAATTAATTACTAGAAATTTTTAATTTTTTACTATTAATTTAAATTATAAATTTTAAGTTTTGTCAAACATACATAATTTTTTTTATAATTTATTATTATTTTTTTCAGTTATAATTTATAATATTTATTAAATATTTTTAATTTTTATTATAAATTATAATTTATAAATTATTAATTTTAACAATATTAAACACCACCAATATATAAGAAAAAACTCAATTATGAGAGAGATATCAATTGAAATGTCATCGCCTAGGAAAATAACACGTACCATGAACCATCCAATGCTAGAGCCACTTTGGTAAATAGAGGATTTTTTTAAAAAAATAGGATGGTTATACTTATCTCTCTTGAGGTTTAAATTTATTATAAAAATTTTTTTTGCGATTTTTGAAATTATACTAATCAATTCTGAGATTTAATTTTAACATCAATTGTACTTCAACTGTTAAAAATTATGTTAAAATTTAACGAAAACTGCTATTCCTATCCTAAAACAACCGTTCTTACTCTAAAATCACCATTCAAACTACTTTTTCCTTCCCTCTCTCCTAAAAATAACTATTCCCACCATAAAATCACGCTTTTTAATACTACCATTCTGTTGAAATTTAGGGTGGGAATTATGATTTTGGGAGAAAATTATTATTTGAATGGTAGTTTTGTGGTGGAAATGGTGATTTTGGGTGGGATTGGCAGTTTTCGTTAAATTTTAACGAAAATTTTAACAATTGAAGTGCAATTGATATTAAAATTAAATCTCATGGGACGTTAGTATAATTTTAGAGACCACATAAGAGTTCCCTGTAATAAACTTAAACCTTAAGGGAGGTAAGTTTAATTATCCCTTGAAAATAATATTATAAACATAGTTTTATTATGGTAGTGGATGCTTCGGTGCTTTGTTTAGGTGGTCATTAAGGTTTCGTACGCACCAAAGTATGTGTGTATATATACAATCTAAATAGATATAACAGTTCGAGTGTGTGCTTATTTTTACGAAATGATGTTTTGTTAAGAGAGAACGTAACACTGTTTTATTTGGATGTACGCTTTAATATTATAATTTTGAATACCATATCGAATAGTGTACTGATTTTTTTATTAGTATGGTACGTATCTGTATCGATAAAATATTATGTATCGTTTTGGATTTATCGTTATAAATTTTTTAATATATTTTTAGAAATTATTATTTAATAATAAATAATTTAGTATAACATAATTAGTTATTTAAAATAATATTTTAATTAATTAGTCTAAATTAAAATTTACTCTTATTATTTATAGTGAGACAGCTAATTTGAAATCGATAAATTTCAATATTAATTTAACATTAATTTGTTTTAAAACTCTCTTTTATGTTATATTTAATGTTAAATTAAAATAATTAACGTATTAATTTTGTTTCAAACCGATTCATTAAGGTTGGTACGATAAGTACGACTACGATCAAATGGCTTTTGTGTTTTTTTATCTACCAAATAATTTTTCATTAACCGCCAAGTTATCCGTGCAGATTAAATCTATTTATTAAGCTTATTGAACAATGTTTTTTGTGAGGTGCTGTAATTTTTATAGTTTTTATTTTTTATTTATAATAAATAGAAAATATTTTCTATTTATTTATTAGAAAAGTAAAATAAAAATAAAAACACATTTGACGAATAAAAATTTTTGTTAATTTTTTATTTTTAAATAAGTAAGATAATTGAAAAAAACTACTAGCAAAATGAAGTCATCCAATAGCATAGTTAGAGGTGAGAATATCTACGGTAGTCAAATATAGTGATAGATGATGGTGATCGACGGTCGGAGGTGATCAACAAATCTTACCTAGGTGATGAGATTGGAAAGCTCGAAAATAAGTATTAGTAAAGATGGTTCCCAATTGCCACATATAGTGTATAAAGGTAGGTGAAATTGCCAAAAAAAATAATGGTTGCAAGTGGTAATAACGTTGGTGGCCAACAATGGTGGGTGGATGCGGCAGCCATGAGTAGATGTGGCGATGGGTAGGAAAAAGTTGGATGGAGGTGTAAGGAAAATAGAAATATTATAGGTGAAGGTGGCGGTTTATGAGAAGAGTTGGTGGGCAAAGGGTAAGGCCAATTAGGTAGATGTGATGGTTGACGGGTAAAAGTATTGGCGGGTGGATATAGAAGTGATGATGATGATTAGAAACAATGCGTAGAGATGGCGATCGATGCAGGAAGGTGGCATTCGATGGAAGAGGTGGTTGGTGGATGTGGTAGTCAAATATGGTAGCTAAAAGTGGTAGTCAAAGACCAGAAGGGTTGGCCAAGAACAGTATCAAGAGGTAAAGATGATTAAAGGTGATGAAAAATAGAGAAGAAAACGATAAGTTAATAATTACTACAGAGTCTTATTTGTGTTTTTGTTTTGGAATAAATCTTGTATGCTTGTTGATTATTCCTCAATATCTCATTTTTGAACTCTTATTACTTTAAGCAATTATACTCTTGAATTAATTATAAAAAAAATACCTATATAGATAGTGAGGGCAGATTAATCAATGGGCCTAAGGCCCAACCCAGAATAAGAAGTATTTGGGCCACCAATTAGGGAAGCTCATAAACCCATGAAAGAGTTCGGGCCTACCCCCAAAAGGGGCAGCCCACAACTACTAAGCCCAATTTAATAAGCTCTGGGCTAGAGGATAACCCAAGATGACTCCACACCCGCTACAGAAGTTCAGGAAGAGGAGGATCAACCTCCTAATGCAATCAGGATTGCTAAAGGATAAGGGAAAATCTTGAGATAAGTTAAAAGAAGAAGGCAAGTGGCAGAGTTCTAAGAGAACTCATCCAGCCTAGTCTTGACCTCTATATAAGGAGAGGCACTCTAACCCCCCAAGTACGCAATTCGAACCCAATTCTTGATTAGAAATCTCTTAGAGGGAAATCTAACTTGAACGCCGGAGTGTTTCCTGATTAAACTAGGCCGAAAAGCACTAACGGAGTTCTTCATCTTGCAGGAGTTTGGGAGCATCACGTACAGTAACTAGTGATTTCGGTACCAGGGAGTTTAGTTTTGTTCAGGATCATCAAGCGTGAACCAATTGAGTTGGTTATGATTATGCCATCAGTTTACAACACGCACAATTTGGCGTTGTCTGTGGTAACGACGATCTTGGACCAACAGAACCATGAGCCAGGCTCCTACTTGATTTAATGGAAGCCATGTAGGGGTAAAAAGATATCTCTTAGAGGTCAATACCGGTCTTACCAGAATGGCCAAGCGTGCCAGAGTCCCATCAGAGATTCGAAGGCGCATGGATGGTGCCTCACATAATGGGAGGCGACTACGTTATTCCACCACCAGCTCCAAGGGAGAATGGACCTCTCCCCCCTCTTCAAGAGAAAGAAGGAAACTGGAGGAGAGGCTGAGTTGACGTGACAAGATCATTAATGATCTTAAAGAAAGAATGGAGTAACAAAGCTAAGGAAGAGAGATTGAGGAGATGAGGAGATGAGGAGATGAGGCAAAGGATTCACAGGCAAGAGGCCTACAGGGATCCGCGTGTAAGGCGAAGAGAAAGCCTGGAGTTAGAAGAGACCGAACAGAGTCCAGAATCCTATAGCCTAAGTCATCCTCAAAGGCGGAGATGCAAAGCACCCAAGGAGAGCCTAAGAAGTACTAGGCGAACAAAGACCATTGGGGCTGAGTCTACTCGGCCAAACCTTCAAAGGATAGCTCTTGCCGAACTAGACCCGAACCAGGATCTTTGGTTGTGGTTGGAGAAAAGAATGGACTTTAGAATGCAGCATGAGCTGGCCGAATAGCACAAGATGTGGCGAGAAAGGCCCTTGAGTAAATTTCAATTTTTCCACTACGCCTCATCCAATAAGCCATATTCGCTAATATAGACAAATAATGGCCCTCTGGAGTGGGAATGATGCTCCTCTTTGCCGCATGTTTCCATCCAGTTTGGGAGAAACTATCCTCAGCTGGTTCCATAAGTTAGCACCACGATCAGTAGTCAGTTGGTAGCAATTAGTAGAATCTTTCACTGCTCGACTTATAATCAATAGTAGGCAGCCTAAAAGCTTTGACACACTTCTCCTTCTTCGGAAGAACGAATGTGAGATTATTTGAAAATATGCCCGGCGTTATTGGGAAGTATACAACGAGATAGAAGACTACAGTGAGCAGTTAGTCATGGCCTCTTTCAAACTCGAGCTACCCCCACAGAGTCGTTTAAGGTAATCCCTCACCAAGAAGGCCGTAACCACCATGTCCGAACAGATGGTGAAAATAGAACGGTGAAAATAGAACAACATGCCAAAGTTGAGAAGGACATAAGCTAAGCCGAACGGAGCGTGGCCTTAGTCAAGCAACCAGAGAGAAAGGATAAGGGGTGAAAGGACTAGATGCCCAAGAAGGACTCCTAGGAGAAAAAGGAGTCAATAGCCTACCAAGCTCTACAAACAGTATTCAAAGAGTCACTACATAAACTCCTTGACCGAATAAAAGACAAGCCCTATTTCTAGTGGCCGCTCAAGCTAATCAACGATCCGAACAGGCAGGATCCAAAGAGAAAGTGCCACTAGCATTGGGATCATGGTCACCTGACTGGGCAATGCCGAACGTTCAAGAAACACTTTGAGCAATTGGTCCGAGTAGGGCATCTTCTAGAGTTCATTGACACTGAAAATATCGCTCAGGAAGAAAGACCACAAGCGCAAGACCAAAGACCCGAATAAGGGGATACTCCTCTGGGGTGGTGAAGATGATCCACGGCACTGTGGAGCCCAATACCTGAGCTGTTGTTCAACATCAAGTCAGAGCCCTAGCCCACACGATGAAGGTAGACGAGGGTAAATGCCGAAGAACAGAGGAGAGCTCTAGTAAGAACCACTTGCAAGGGGTTATCTTCTCAAAAGACGACGATCTTATGGGAATACAACAGCCCCACAACGATGTCGTGGTACTGACATTACGCATTACCAACTATGCCGTAATGAGAATACTGGTGGACCAAGGGAGTTCGGTTGACATCATATACTGCAGTCTCTTCTAGAAGCTTGAGCTGAAGGACTCAGCACTCAAGAGGTGCATGACTCCGCTGATCGGCATCGGTTCAAACTATGTGTGGCCAGTAGAAAGGATAACTGTGCCAGTGAAGGCAGGGCCTGCAACGATAAACATTGAGTTCCTAGTTGTTAATTAACCCTCCACTTATAATGCTATAGTAAGCAGGATTTGGATACATAGTTTGGGGGATGTCCCCTCAACCTATCACCAGTCCCTCAAATTTCAGATGAAAAAAGAGATAGTTGAGATCAAGGGAGACCAGCGCACATCAAGGCAATGTTTCCTGGCCATGGTGAAGGACAAAGAATAGTACCTTGAGGTAAAAACCGTCGAAGTAGATGATGACCCTACCATCTATAATTACAGTCGAACAACTGAAGAGAAGGTAGTTGAGGATCTGAAAAAGGTTTGCGTCTTTTCGAAGGATCCAGATCGGTACTTCTTGCTCAGGACCAATATGCCCAAATAGAAAGAAACCGAGCTGATGGAGTTCTCGATGAAAATCAAAGAGGTCTTCGCCTAAACACCCTACGAGATGTTAGGGATAGACTCCGAGGTGATTAGCCACCATCTAAATGTAGATCCCGTGAAGAAGCCAGTGATACAAAAACCTAGGAAGTTTGTCCCACATCATGCAATGGCAGTAATTGAGGAGGTGCAGTGCCTGAAAGAAGCGAAAGCTATCAAAGAAATCCACTACCCAAGCTAATTAGCCAACACAGTGGTTGTCAAGAAGAAAAATGGTAAATGGTGGGTGTGCGTTGACTTTACCAATCTAAATAGGGCGTGGCATGAGAGGATGAGCTTCCTTAATACATACAGAGGGTATCACCAAATAGTCATGTACCCTCCGAACATGGAGAAGACAACCTTCATTACTCCTTGGGGTATATATTGCTATCGGGTGATACCGTTCGGGATAAAGAATGTAGGAGGCACCTATTAAAGACTAGGTACTAAGATGTTCGGAGAATTGATCGGCAGTACCATGGAGATCTATATCGATGATATGGTTTTAAAGACCAAGAGTTCAAACAAACACTTAGATGACTTCAAGAAGACCTTTGAGATTCTCAAAGCTTACAAGCTTAGACTCAACGCCTCTAAATGTGCCTTCAGTGTAAGTTATGGGAAGTTCTTAGACTTCCTAGTGACTAACAGGTGAATAGAGGTAAACCCTGAATATATAGCAGCCATCCAGCAGCTGAAAAGCCCTCAAAATCTCATGGAAATAAAAAGACTTACTAGGATGGCCGCAACGCTAAACTGTTTTATTAGCCAAGCATCAGATCGGTGCTATTATTTTTTCAAGGCTATGAAACTAGCCAACCAATTCGTATGGGACGATGAGAGCGAGCAGGCTCTCGTCGAGCTGAAACAATATTTGTCCTCCCCACCATTGCTTACAGTGCCAAATAGTGGAGAGATGTTGTACCTATACCTGTAGTATCAACGCGGGTAGTTAGTGTCGTCCTATTGAGAATAAAAGATAAAGTTCAGAGACCGATTTACTATGCGAGTAATATGCTTCTAGACCGAGAGACATGATATTTTCCATTGGAGAAATTGGCCTTAGCCCTTGTCACCGCATCAAAGAAGTTGATCCACTATTTCATATCTCACTTGGTCAAGGTAATCACCGAATTCCCACTCCAGGCTTTGCTTCAAAAAGCAAACTTCTCGGGAAGAGTGACGAGATGGGCTATGGAGCTTGGGGAGCATGACATAACATTATTCCCCTGGACAGCCATAAAAGGTCAAGTGTTGGCTGACTTCATCGTCGAATTCAGCCAGCAAGAGAGTTCGGGTAAGAATGGAGGGCAGGCCACTGAACAGGTCTCGCGAGAAGAAGACTTAAAGGAAGATGCACCAGAAACAGTGTGGAGATTGTATGTAGATGGCTACTCCTGCAACAAGGGGGCAGGAGCAGGCATAGAACTTTACAACCCAGAAGGAGTTCTCATAGAGAGAGCTATCCGGCTTAACTTTCAAGCCACCAACAATGAAGCGGAATACAAAGCCCTCCTAGCTGGACTCCGCGATGTCTGAGAATTAGGAGCTCATAAGGTAAATATCTACTGTGATTCACAGCTGGTAGTCAACCAGTTCAAAGGAGAATATGTTGCTAAGGATGAGAGAATGCAATCATATGTTCAGTTAGCACAGCAGCTAGCCACAGACATCCCGCACCATGAGATCGTGCAACTATCTTCCAAAGAAAATATAAAAAATTGCCATGCAGATTCTTTGGCGTGCCTTTCTTATGCAGTAAGTCTCAAAGATAGACGAATTATTACTGTGGAAATCCTTCAGCAACCAAGCATGGTCGCCCCCGAAGAGGAGCAAGTCCTTTGTTTGGAATTGGAACTGAGCTAGATGGATTCCATAAGAGATTACTTGATCAAGGATGAACTCCCATCGGACTAAAAGGAAGCTTGTACGATACAAAGAAAGTCAGCTCGGTTCTGGGTCTCGAGTTCGGTGGATCTGTATAAGAAGTCCTTTACAGGCCCATATCTTTTTTGCCTACACCTGGACAAAGTTCAAGATCTACTGTTTGAAATCTATGAAAGGATTTATGGCAACCACACAGGTGGGAGGTCCCTAACCCACCAAGCCATCTCTCAAGGCTATTGGTGGCCCTACATGCAAAAAGATGCAGAGCAATACGTTCAAAAATGCGAGAAGTGTCAACAGTTTAGTCCGAACATACATGCTCCCGCCGAAAACCTTTTGCCATTGACTAGCCCCTGCCCTTTTACACAATGGGGATTTGACATAGTGAGCCCATTCCCAAGGGCCACAAGTAACAGAAAGTACTTGATGGTTGCCACAAATTATTTCACTAAGTGGGTTGAGGCGGAACCTTTAGCTAACATCAAAGATGTTGATGTTAAAAGGTTCATATGAAAAAATATTGTTACTCGATTCGGCACACCCCGAGTAATCATTTCTGATAACGGCATCCAGTTCGATAGTTCGGTGTTAAAAAACTTTTGTTCGGGCCTAGGAATTAAAAATTATTTTTCTACCCAGGCGTACCAATAGAGTAATGGGTAGGCTGAAGCAATGAACAAAACCATTATTGACGGGCTCAAGAAGAGATTTGATGCCGCCAAGGGAAGATGGGTGGAGGAACTCTCCTCAATTCTATGGACTTACCGAGCAATCCCAAGGAAGCCTACAAGGGAGACCCTTTCTCCCTAGCCTATGGAGTAGAAGCTAGCGATGATACCACTAGAGGTCAGATTACCAACAATCCGAACAGAAATCAGTACTCTTGAACTAAATGCAAGAACCTTGGGTATGGATTTGGACCTAGTCGAAGAGCCAATGGTAATGGCAGCCATTAAATTGGCATTCTATTAGCAAACCTTAGCTACCATAAAAAGGTCAAGTATCACGAGTTCGGCGAAGGAGACCTGATCTTTAAAAAGGTCCTCGATCATATGAAAGGCCCAGTTCATAGAAAACTCAGGCCGAACTGGAAAGGCCCTTACAAGATCACCTCTAAAGTAGGAACTAGAGCTTACAACTTAGAAGAAATGGTTGAAATTGTTTCCAAAGAGTTATCATCGGTTTAAAATGAAATGAGCTAAAAGAAACTTTTCTCTCTTTCTATGCATATCTCTTGACATATGGAAGGACATAAAAAATGAGAAAGTTTTTCCTTATTTAACACATGAAAGGTTTGAAGGAGATCAGAAAAATTTATTATGTTTTTGTGCCTATTTCGGGACATATGTATGCATTTTTTTTATTCTGCAAATGGATGAATGAAAGAAAATCAGAAAGTTAATTATTTAAAATCAATTATTCTTTTTTTTTTTTTTCATTTCAAATTTAAATTTTTTTAATAATTAAAGATAATTATTTTTTTGTTAATTAGTTTTTTTTAAAAGATTTGAAAAAAATAATTAATTTTGATTGATTAAAATTATATTGGGAATGCTTTTAAGCACGAATTATACGGAGTACTATATATATATATATATATATATATATATATATATATATAGAGAGAGA
>JAOTRH010016299.1:0-22586 GCA_034768845.1 Heliamphora exappendiculata | reverse complement strand
TATTTTACTTATTTTTGTATTTAATAATTTTTTATTTTTTAATTAAAAATTTTTAAATAAAATTTTGTAATTAAAAATAATAAAAAACAAAAAGCATCAAAGCACTATTGAAATAGTGAAAATACTATTTTTTCGTCTAAAAGTTAACTTTTGGATCTAAGTGTTACAAAAATAAAAAAGTAAAAGGTTGCAATGATATTTCATATAATAAAAAGGGTGACAGTGATATAACCCTTAAATATAGGGGGTGCAAGTGTAATTTATCATTTTTTATAATAGGTTTTTTACTTTTTTTAGTTTTTATTAAAATGTCTAATATATCTTTACTTTTTGTCATTAAATTGTAGTGTTTTGGATATGGACAGATATTTTTGTTTTTATGAGGAGGATTGACTTTTTTAATTGAGAGTATTGCTGGGATTAAAAATCAAGATCCTTAAATTTTGTACATTATTTAAGTATAAAAAATTCGGACAAACAAGTATTGAAATAGGCTACAGATTAAAAGTTTTTGATATCAAACAATAAAAAATAAAACCCGATATAACTTTTCAAGTTAGTTTATGATTATACTTGTCGAAGACCGATTGGATTGATTCCCTTTGCTGTCAAAAATTTTAGTTAACAAGCTGTCGCAGTAATTGACTAGAAGTCAAATCTCCCAAATAAGTATTCTGCTGTATTCTCGAATGTAAGAACACGATTGTAGTGTGGGCCACGTTTTTTGATTTCTTCAAAACCCTTGTTGATTTAACTTGGGTTCTAGAAAATGTGAACATCTTAATCTTTTTGTCAACAGGCTGAATCATGAACCCTGGTTTATAACAACATATGTACAGGCAAGAGTAAGAACATGTGGAGTAAAAAAGACATGGGCTCCTAATACAATTATGAGATAATACTTCAATTCAGAAGTAATTTCATAGAAATATAAATTATAATTCATTCTACTAAAAAATTATAATTGCACTCCTAACCTTATTATCAAAATCGTAGTATTCGAACTCCTATTATTAAATACTTATTTATTCTCCACACGTTAAGATTACAGATACTCGTCGATTAAATTAAATTATTGACAATTATATTTAATCGTCTTCTTCGAGAAATCCTTAAAACTTTCTGCTTAACTTATTTGATTGCGGGATTATAAAATTCATTTGCAGGGTTTAACACATTCAAAACTTATATTACTTCTTAAGGGGTATCATCAATCCCAGTCACGGGATGCGAATTCCGTCAATGATTAATATCTACCATATAATTAATGCCATTATCCAACTAATCAAAATTAGATATCTATAAAAGATCGCACCACTAATGAATCAAAATAATAAACATTAAATATACGTGTCTAATAATTATTTTAGAATTAAGAACATAAATACTTATAATAACCATGCAGTGTAAATTAATTTATATAGTCAGTATAAAATTAATTACCCTAACTTGGATCTGTTCAAGACACAAAAAATATGCTAGCATAATGAGTCAGACAATTGTCGAAACAATTATCGTTCACCGTAATCATGACAGATCTACTAAAATATTGTGCTACAGTCGTACCGATGGTACCGATGGTATGTCCAATTCCATCTAAGACTGTAAACCAAAAATTTATATTCTACAAGAACTGATAATTTGCCATTCTGTGTATAAGTCGAACTCTATATACCAGATTAAATAGTATGTAGAATAAAAGACAATCATGCACAACATTAAATAAATAATAAAATACATACAATACTTATTAAGATTATCACAAAATAAAAAAGCTAATTTTATTAATAAATAAAATTAAATACTAAAATCAAAATTATAATTTTTAGTATACAATCCTGACAGATAGACGATTGATAACCTATACAGACCTATAGGATGTATTGTGGAAGGTGGAGCCACAACAAAACATTAGAGGATGATCAGGGTGAACAATTATTATGGAAAAGCGTACGTAATAGGCGCATAGTAAATGAAAGCGACGAGGTTGTACAAGTGCCCAGGTGAGCAAATCAGAAAGTGTGTAAAATGCCGGCAAGATGCAACAGCAACGGCTGTTGGATGTTCACAAGAAAGCTCTGAGCAACAAGATTGAGATGACAAAGTGACAAAAACGTATACACCATGACAGAAATGAGTCTCATTTGCTATTGATTTGGTTAGAGGTGTAATCTTTCTGGTTGTGTGCACAAACGAAGAGAGATTGAGCCACATTGTTCTATAAAGTAGTGAGCTTTATGGGGCACTTTGGGTAAAGAGTGTGTGCGCGTCGGTGTAGAAGTGCGGGTCATACTATTTGGGTAGGCAATTTGATGATGATAGTAGAATTGACATCGTTGCTAGTTATCTCCATAGTGATTTGTAAAATTCAAGTCACAGTGAAAATTGTTGGGCTAGAGTGTCTTGTATTCTATAGAGCCCATATATTTTTATATTTAGTTTATATGTAATTGGGTTGAGGTTGGGTTGAGGTGGGGTTAGGAGTATACTATAAATCCATTATATATAGGATTTTATATATAATTACATGGGTTTTTAGGATTTCATAATGTGCTTATAAATAGGACTACCCATGAAGCTCAAGGGCTAGAGAAAATGGCAAAGAATAATTTGAGAAAATTGTTGATAGATAGTAGGAAGTGATTGTACTATTTTACATACGACGTAGTGAAATATTTGCTCTCTCGCTCGTTGACGTATGCCAAAGTAAGCCAAAGCACGAAATTCCTCTATATTTATTATTTTTTCTATTTTTTGTGTATGGATATTTGATTACCTTTTCATTCAGAGATTAAAGATTAAATCCCAATAATATTGTATTCATATAATTAAGCATGAATCGTCTTCTAGGCATATATTATCTCAACTTCAATTTTGTGCATAAAGAAAATTATTATATAACCTATGTATTCAAAATCATAGAAATCGAATACACGTATGCATATTTGGAAGAATAAAATCATAATCAATTCAAGCCCTCGAGATATACAATCATTGTTTGATATTAAGATTCAAAATAAATATAAAGCTATATTTACTCAATTAGGGTTTCATCTACACCCTAAGATAGAGGTTTAGCCACGCATGATGAATGAATATTTTATGATATTCGGTAGAATATCCATAGAAAGCTCTTGGGATCCTCTTGATTGTCTTTTCTCTTGCCTCCTCTAAGACCTTGATAACCCTACTTGATGTTAATGAGTCCTTTTATATCTTAGGTTAAGCCATGACTCTCTACCAATAAGAAAGATGCATATTTTAATTAATTCTCGGTAAATTCTACTTGGACAAAATTATGACTGCTCGGGAAGAACACATCATATTGTTGTTTTTAGTTTTCTGATCACTTGAAATGAGTCATGTTTAGGCAGAATGGACCAGAATGGTGCTTTTTTCCCCCCGCCTCTTTTATGCGTTTAGTTCACATGGATTGCACATTTTTTATTCATTTGAGCTTCTAACCTCCATTTTAGTATCGTATTCATGCATCCAGATTTCTTGACTTACAATCATGAGAATGATATTGAAGGGATTAGAATCCCAGGAACCAATGGTGGTATATACGAATCGAACCATAAGCATCACAAAACAAATCGGTGCAAAACCATTAGGACGGAAAAATCCTAACAGGATCCGAACGAAAAACTAAAACTTGCTATACTTATCAAAGGCAGAACATGGATTATACTTGCAAGATCTCTCTGACTTTATCTCATTTCAGCACTTGAACAGGAATTCTTCAAGATCAATACATTGAACCGGCGATCTTATCTCCAAATTAGATCTTTTAACCGTATTTCGTAACACCAAAACATAAACAGAGTGTAGGCTCTGATCCTTCGTACTTCGAACCTCAACCGGTTGCCTTTTTTTTCTCTGGTTTTCACAAGTGTGTAAAACCCTAAGCAATAATATGAATGATCAATTGGCTACCAAGGTTATAATAGTGTATATATAGGCTTCACTAGGGATCTAAAGAGTAAATAAGATTTGAGTTTCTAATATAATTAAAAAAATTTAATTTAACACATAATTAATTTCTTAAAACATAAATTATAATTCATACCACTAAAGAATCATAATTGCATTCCCGATTTTATTCTCAAAATTATCTGTTGAGTTTCATATTATTAAATGTTTATTTATCTCTCCACGTTAAGATTATTGATACCCATCAATTAAACTAAATTATTGGCAATTATATTTAATTGTTTTCTTAAAAAAAATATCCTTAAGATCTTTCACTTAAATTATTTAATATGTCAGATTATAAATTTTATCTGCAGAGTTTAATATAATCAAAACTTATATACTTTTTTAAGGGAATATCATCAATTTTTATGCCGAGACGTAGATTCCGTCAATAATTAATATCTACCACATACGTAATGTCGTTATCCAACTCACCAGGCTTATTGATTCGTAAAAGATATTACCATTTTATGAATTAAAAGAACAAATACTAAATATACGTACCTATTAATTATTTTGGGATTAAGAGTATAAATTCTAATAATAACTATAGGGTGTCAATTATTTTATATAGTCAGTATAAAAATAATTACTCAAACACGGTCCTGTTCAATATACACAAAGTATACTAGTACAGTGAGTCGAAATTATACAATTTCTCATCATCAAGACATATCTACTAAAACATTGTCCTACAGCCCTACTGCTAGTGTGCCCAACTTCATTTAAGGCTTTAAACTAAATACTTATATTCTACAAGAACCAATAATTTGGTCTTGTGTATAAGTCAAACTCTATATATCAGATTATCTATTATGTAAAATAAAAGACATCCATATATAACATCAAATAAATAATACAGTACAAATATTGTCAACACAGATTCATATTAAAATGATAAATAAATAAATTTTATTAATAAATAAAATCAATACCAAAATATATTACAAAAAGTATAACTTTTAGTATATATTCCTAATAGATATAACATGTAAGTAAAGGATTCAACAAATACACTTTGGAGGGCCTAAATGTGTATATTTTGACACTTATCAGATGGGTTCCACAATATTAGTAGGACCCATTTTATGTGAAAGAAATATATCTGATTCCACAATATTAGTAGGACCCATTTTATGTAAAAAAAATATATATGATTTTGTGCATTGTATATAGGGTTAAATTCACTTTACCCCATAAGGTCTGGACTATGTGTGATTTACCCCTCACATTTAGTAATGATCACATAACCTCCTAATGTTTGTGAACTATAAAACATCATTAGTATCTGTTAACGAACTTAAATGATTAAATTATCCATATATATAAGAGTACGTTAAGAGAGCATTTCTAGCGTGCACGAGAAATACCAAATTGGGAGAAAAAATTAGGACTTTTTTGTTGATTTTGAAATTTGTTGCAAATTAGTAGAGTTGTTTATGTACTTAGGGATCTTTAAAAAAATCCACTCAAGAAGGATTTAGATTGGAAAAATTGTATGCTTCGTAGCCTTTTTTATTTGCGATAAAGTTGCGATATATTTGGTTTTGATTTTTATTACTCAGTGGTCCAACATCAACTTGTTTATTGTTACTTTTTGTATTGAGTGATTCTAAGTTTGAATTTTTTATTGATTTTTCTCTTTTTTTGTTGATTTTGTTGGCTGAGTGGTCCCGAGTTTTATTTTTTTGTTGATTTTTCTCTTTGTTTTTCTTCTTGTTTACAGAATATCATATTTTACAATTTGAGCTGCACGGGCCACTTTGAGCGAAAATCAAATAGTTTAGATATGAGCTTGAAATAAATAGTTAACGACAATGATGTAATTAGAATACTGCAAGTATATGAGAGGACTGCCAATTGTGGTGATTTACACAAAAAAAGAATTTGAACCTATTATGATAATGCCATCAAATGGTGATATGTTGTCAGGTAATGAGGCCATTCCTATATAGGTTGTGAGTGACCAAAGAAAATACTGTTGATCAAGGTGAAAAGGTAGGTGAGAGTTTAGGTAACAGTGAACCTGGTGATATTAACTTATTTGATTATAAGATATTATTTGATGATGATGTGACAAGCGCAGAATAGGTATAGAGTAAAAATGCTAGCACTATCCATGATGCTGAAGGACCACATTATTCAAATGTTGGGACTGTCCATGATGGTAATGTTGAAGTTGAAGATGATAATGAAAAAAATAATGACATTGATGGAGATTATAATAATGAAGATGCTAGTGATGACAATGATTATGTAGTTGATGCATCATTGGAGGATAGTAGAGAAGGAAGTACTGAAGATAATGATGATCCAAGTTGATTGTATGAAGATCTTGAGGGAGACCAAGATGACATATTTGAGGTTAATTTTGAACCTCAAAGTAATCGAGAAGGGGAGTCAACAAGGAAAACAACAACTGACCCAGCTAATGGAGAGGAATGGTATTTTGATCCAGAAAATAAAGATGATCTTGTCAGTCTTAAAAATTCATCAGAGGATGAAGGGAGTGATAACTTTTCAGTTTTCAAAGAGAATTTGCACATGAAAAATCCTAAAATGATTTTAGGAATGAAATTTCTCACCCTACAGGTATTTTGGAAATTTTTAAAGGAGTACAATGTGGTCTATGGTTATGACATTAAGTACATAAAGAATGAAAATGCTAGGATAACATCAGTATGTAGCCATGATTGTGATTGGAGGATACATGCATCTTTAATTGGTGGAACTACTACTTCCCAAATAAAATTTTAAAAGGCAAGCACACATGTGGTAGACACTACAAAAATAAGCAAGTAGATTTTAGGTAGTTGAGAAAAAAGTTTATAAATAATGTGAGAGACAACCCTGATATTAACATTACAGCATTGAAGAACAAAGTGAGAAGGAAAACGATGGTGGATGTAAGTAAATATTAGGTGCACAGGGCAAAAAGAAAAGCAAGGAACTTCATTACAGGTGATGTAAAGGAGCAATATCTCAGGATTTAGGTCTATACTGAGACAGTAAGAAAGAATAATCTTGGTAGTCACATGATCATAAAACTAGATTCATTTGTATTACAACCTACTTTACAGATTATGTATTTTAAGCTTGCAGCAATGAAGGATGTATTTGTGGCAGGATGTAGACCCATTATAGGGCTTGATGGTTGTCACTTGAAAAGTATATTCAAAGGGAAACTATTGTGTGCTGTTGGCAGAGATGGGAATGACAACATGTTTCCAATTGCTTTAGCATTATTTGAGATAGAGTGCTATTCAGCAAAATCACGACGAACCTAAAGTCTATGTCCACCAATATTACAGCAAAGTCACTTACATGGTTACTTATGCTCATATGATTCATCATGTTCCAAACATACATGAGTATGTGCACATAGGTTTGTAGCCACTAAACCCTCCCCATGGCAAGAAGCTACCTGGAAGGCCATGAAAGTTAAGAAGAAGAGAAGCAGATGAACCAAGGAATCCCTACAAGGTATCCAAAAAAAATCAAAATGTTACATGTGCAAAGTACCTGAAAATTGGTCACAATAAGAGGTCATGCAAGAATAGGATCCATCCCAAGTCTAAATTAGTTAAGGTAACATCATTGGTTCACTATTAGTTACTGCAAACTTCCATTTGACTTTGTTATTAACTACCAAACTAATTCCATGTTTTCCTACTAAGCAGCAAAGCAGGATTCCTACACCTGGTTCATCATTTCAGCCCCTACCTGCAACTGGCTCATCATCTCAGCCCCCACCTGCAACTGGGCCATCACCTCAGCCATCAAATTCTGGTAGGGGCAAAACCAGAGTAAGAAGAGAAAGGGGAGGCAGTCCTACTGTGGCCACAATACTGCAACAAATTAGGACAAGGAAGCAAGTCAATGTAGCTAGGGGTGTGCCTGGAAAAATGCGATGACTGTGTTTTGTTATTGTTCTGTTTTGTTATAGTTCTTATGTGTTCAAACACTTTTGTAATAGATGATTATGCAATATTTTGAAAACTTATAATGGTTTGATTACACTGTTCTACTGGGTTGATAACATTGTTGTAATGGTTTAGCTACTTTTGATTATGTAGTCTTTTGAATGCTATTTATGAGCATGGAATGGCTTGGATGGTTGCATCAATGAATGCTTGGCAAAATTTGTAATACTTTTGAATGCTATGAATGCTTTCGTACACAGAATTGTATTAGTTGCAACATCGAATAGGGTATTTCATTGAAGCATTGAATACGCTATTTCATTGAAGTAGGAAAATTACAATTTCAGTCAATAGTTACTTCCATACACAAAAAAACCCATTAAGTACCTACATTATTTTACAATCAACATTAAGAGTGTGCACATGAAGCATACACTAGAAACCAAAACTACAGCCTTCATCATCAACATCATTACGTCTTGGTTAACTTCAAGCTTGATCACTCTTCCAACTAAGTATTCTTCTGTCTCTTGTCATCATAAATTTGTTCTCTTCCCAAAACTATGGAAAATGAAATTGAAGTACACCAAGCCCAAAAATCACAAGTCCTACTATCACACACATAGTATAGCACTTTTTAAAAATGTTTCTCAGCTTCAACCACTCTAAGTAAAAATTCTCAGCCACATTTGCATTTTTTGACTTGAAATCTCATATCTGTGGCATTTCCTTCACCATTCTATCCAATGTTGGAAGAATAAGACATTACTGGAAATGAATTGAACAAAACTAGATTCAAAAGTCATTTAAAATAAAATATCTAAAAGTGAGGATTCAACCTAGTGACCTTCGATCTTTATGTCTTTTGCCTTTTGTCTTGTGTTTTCTTTGGTGTAGGTTAAAAGTTGATTTGGGTGCTGATTGCTTTTGGATCATACTTTTATAACAGAGGCTAAGGGCATTGAAATCATTTTTTTGAGTCAAATATAAGTTTCCCGCGTTTTCATCCCAAAAACGAGTTAGTTTGGACAAAAATAATAACAATGTTTTTTAGTCCACAAATATTAGAGGGTTATATAATCATTATAAAATGTGAGAGGGTAAGTCACATGATCCAAACCTTAAGCGGGCAAAGTTAATTTAACCTTGTATATATTACTTTTGGAGAGAAAAAGATTAAAACAAATGCAGAATCAGTCATAACTCTGTCACAAATTCCGGAGAGTTACTGTCTATCTATGCATGTAGTATGACTATTAATTATTTGTACTCAAAGACACTTTAAACATAATTTTATCACAAAATTAATTTTAAAAAGCGAACAATTTCCTTAATTATTTAGAGTACGAACGTTTTAAAAAAATTATTAGTCTCTCTTAAATTCAACTATAAACAATGATAAAAATAAATGCATTAAATTAACTATATTTTTTAGCTATGTATACATGCATACATAATAATAATTTTTTTAATACTTTGACTCTTACTATTTTTTTGATGATAGAGAAATAAAATAAAATAAAATAGAGATAAAAGATAAATTTAAAATGAAAAGAGACGAGAGCTGACTAGTGAAAGTCCGGAGACAAAAAAGTGAAAAATAAAAAAAATGTAAACAAAGATTTAACCATTAAATTAAATAAATCTTAGTCATTAAATATGCTACATTGACAAATATCACATCAAACGTGTTGTGTTTTGCAATATAGAATCTAAAGAGAGAAAAATTAAGAGAGAAAATTTTGAGAGAGAAAGCATTTGCAATATAGAATCTAAAGAGAGAAAAATTAAGAGAGAAAATTTTGAGAGAGAAAGCATAAAAAAAAAAACTAAGTGTTACCAGTGGGAATAGCTCTTTCTCGCCTGTTGAAGAGTGGTCAGAGGATACAAGAGAGGCAGAGAGTGATTCCTCTTTCTTGCTGAGTATAAAAGCAGACAAACAAATAACTTTTACAGTCTTAAGAGGAATTTTAGTTCCTGGGGGTAGTAGGGTAACAAAAAGGCAGTTGATCACGGATTATTAATAAATTTAAAATTGATTCTTCTTGAGTAGGATACAACGAAAGAAAGTTAAACACAAATTATTAATAAATTTAAAATTAATTTTTCCTGAGTAGATGCCCGACCTGTTAATGGAGATGTATTGTAAATTCGTTGGCAGTATGTCTATACTGGTTCAAATCCAGCTCGACCAATAATTCGCCAATCATGATATAACTCCTTGTCCTTCAAAAATACCTCATACCAAAGAATAAAAAAATCAAAATTTCTACCATATCCCTTATTTCCCCGAGAAATGTAGTTCAATTGGTTAGGGCACCGTCCTGTCAAGGCGAAAGCTGTGGGTTTGAGTCCCGTTAGTTCCGACGGATCTAATAAATATATCAATTCAACTATCTCTTTTTTGTAAAAGGTGCAACAGGGGCAGGATTTCATTCTCAAATAAATTTATAGTTTTAAGAGGAATTTTGGTATTAATATATTGTTAAAAAATAAATTTTATATATGTACTTACCTAAAAATAAACATAATTAATGTAATATGGGGCAGAATGGAGAAAAAAAAACAGAACAGAAAAATCAAATACCATTCTCTCTCAATTTCTTATCGGAAATGGAAAAACCTATACGAGATAGAAAGACAAAATGTGTGTGTGTGTGTGTGTGTGTGTGTGGGGGGGGCACAAGAGAACTGGGCAAAGAAAGTCCTCCCCATTTCTTATTAAAAATGGGAAAAATTCAAACAATACAGAACAAAATATGCCAATTCAGAATGGAATGGGAGAAATTACCGCACCTATTACTTTCCATCCCTTACATAGGGACATCTAATCCCAAAAACAAAACTAGGCAATTAGCATCTCAATCTGTGTTCCACAACTCTATTTGTTCCACATTCAAAAAGCAAAATTAAGCAAAGACCCTTGGCTGAAATGGGAAACCACCTCACTCCACAAATCTTTGGCACCAAAATGATTTTTATTTTTGGGTTACATTTGAGGCCATTGGCCTAGGAATGGGGGCAAAATTTGAACCCCGATTGATGACGAGCCTAGAGAGTGTCCAACCACCTAGCTAGAGGGCTTTCTCAGCAAAATGATATTGATTATATGTCACATTATCAATCAATAATGCCATGTACAATGCATAAAATACTATATGTTTCACCATATACATATGTAATTTTGGCACCAAAATAATATTTATTTTTGGGTTATATTTGGGGCCATTGGCCGGGGGGGATAGGGGACGGAATTCAAAACCCAATTGATGACTAGCCTAGAGAGTGTCCAATTACCGAGTTAGAGGGCTCTCTCAGCAAAATGATATTGATTATATGTCACATTATCAATCAATAATCCTACGTATAAGGCATAAAATACTATATATTTCACCTTATACATAAATATCACTATTACCAATAATTAAATGCGCATCCCATTAATTCTATTTACCAATATAACACTATCACATAATTATGCGTTATTTTATGTACTTTATATAGATATATAGATTTTTTTATTATCAATACCTAATACTCATAATTGAACATTTTGAACCCTTCAACAAAAATACAATTTTGATATTTAACCTTTACAACTTTCTATAATTGAAAAAACAGAGCAATATATGGTATAGTATTGAATATTATAACCAAAAAGAAAAGAAAAGAAAAGAAAAGAAAATAATATTTTCTATGTAAATAATTAAATCGAATGAAACCATGCCATGAAACCCACAATTATTTAGGATTCTCAATGTCACTTAGCTCATCTTCAATGTCGGAAATTTGGATTCTCGCAGACGCCTGCTTCGCCCACTTGACAATTTTCTCAGCTTCGCGGTTGATCTTCTCTTCCTCTTTCATTGCCTTCTTTAGCATCTTTCGCTGCTTTTTCCCTGTAAAAATTCTCAAATCCGACAAAAACTCGTCGCCATTTCTCCCCCAATCAACACCGCCGATCGCCTGAATTTCTTTGCTCTTTTTCGTCGATACCTTTTTGGAAGAACACCAAAAACAACCGCTTTTCTTTGGCGGGGATGGAGAATCATCCATGGAAGAATTCGAACAATCAGGAGGTAAGAACGACCTAGATCGCCGTGATCTGGATTTCGAACCCGTTTTCTCATCTCGATTTTCCTTCGAACGCGAGAAAATCGCATTTCCAGCTGCTGAATCGAACGATTTCGAAGGAGAAGAACCAGAACCAGATCCATATCCAGATCCAGATCCCAGTTTTGGATTCAAATCCTTCTTCTCCCTTAGGTTTTCTTCTGACAGCACATCTTCATCATCGGATAGCGACCGCGACTGGGGTTTTCCGTCAGTTGAGTTCTGAAATTGGGGATTGGGAGATTTGAGAGAGGGAAAGCGTGAATTGAAGCTTGAAGAAGAATAAGAAGAAGAAGAAGAATTCTTGGGAGGATAGGGTTTAGCGGCGGGGGTGAAGGATTTGAGGGTGCGGAAGCGAGTCTCGAGGTGAGTGGGAAGAACCGAGTCGGAAGAGAAAGAAGAACAGTTAATGCCGGCGACCTGTTGGAGAATGGAGTGATCCATTGCTTGACTGAGGAGCTCTTCCACTGCACTCTCATCACTACTGTTACTGTCCGAAAGAAACGAATGATCTGCCATGACAGCCACACAACGATCGAGCGAGCGAGCGAGAGAGAGAGAGAGAGAGAGAGAGAGAGATTTGGTTAATGGGGTTTTGTGACAAGAAGATCTCTTCAAATTAATATCAGTAATGTTACAAGTATGTGAAAAATACTTTAAAAACTTAGTCAATATTGAAAGTAATAATTAAGATTTACTTAAAATGTTTTTAATATTTTATTAAATATAAATTTATATTTTATAAATTATTTTTAAAATAAAATTTTAAATATATATATATATATATATATATTGAATACATGGACTTTTCTATCTATATATATTGAATACATGGACTTTTCTATCGTATAAATTGGTCCATGGAATGGTTGATTCGGCATTAAGGGTCATTAATGGACCGGCTGGGAGGGACCAACCTAAGTAATTAGCACTCAAGCTTGTCGGCAGGTTTAGCCATGGGAGCAACAAAAATTACCATTTGCCCTTAGCAGATCTAAATTGTCCTAAATAATAATTTACATAGATAAGATTACAAAAGTTTCTTGAAGATACCAAAAGTACTTATCAAATTTTATACAACTTGACAATTAAATTTGTGAGCGTACAACTCAATGACAATAGTAATCAGACTCTACACTACTTAACATAATAATGCAAAATTGAGTCAAAAATAGTTAAAGACCAAAGCTTTATTTTATAAGTAATTATTTGATACTTCTATAATATCACGTGACATTGTCTACATAGTAATTTCATGTAATTATAGAGTGAAAAATATTTTGTGTGGCACAGTGTTAATTCATGTTTGTTGAATAGATAAGAATAAAAATAACCTATTTAATATATGAAAAAATAAAGGTGATAATCAACAACCGAACAAACTAGAATGAAAGAGAAAAAATGACAACACACGAAATTCACGTAAAACAATCATGTGAAAGCAAAATATCTTACGGGATAAAAACTACATATTGATCCATCAACAATTTTGCCTATTAAAAACACTTAGGAATTATTAACCTTTATCCGATTTGTAGATGGTTCAAAGTAAAAGAATAACCTATGCATGGTCCGAGTGAAATGGTTCGAGTGAAATGGTTCAAGTAAAATCGATATTACACCAACTTCTCGAGCAGATGACCCGAGTGAATGACCTATGCATGGTTCAGGTGAATGGCTCAAATAAGTGGTACGACTAGAAAACGACAAGCAGATGATCCACGAAGACCAGTCGCCCAAATGACAAGTCAGAGTAACTTAATGACTGACCGACTCGATGATTAGCTCGAGGATGCGAATAAACTTGCTATGCCGAGAGGATCGAAGGATAGGAAGATACACAAAGAGGCACGAGTAGCCCAATGAGTAGACGGTTCGATGGGCCTGAATATCTCAAACAAAGGACACTCGAATGCCTCAGACTAGAGTCACTTGAGTAAGCAATATCTGTCTCAGTGGATGAAAGACACTAGCGCCATGCAGCATTCAGAATACTTGAGCCAAAAGTGGTAACCTGCTCAAGTCATGAAGATCCGAGCCACTCAGATCGTAAGTAGCTTGGACGCCTATTAAAGTTATTTACTGTGCTAAGGCATACAATATTCCATAGCACAAACTATGAAGCGTAGCCCTTACTACGAATGAAGACATTGTACAGCACAGACTATGAAATATAGTGCAGACTATGACAGTAGTTCTGACTAGTTAACTATATTCTTATAGCACAGACCATGAATACAGCACAGACTGTATTATTGCCACGACACGAGTTGTGAAGACAGCACAGACTATAACGTAGCTCCGACTACCTAATCGTAATGACATAGCGTTGACTATGTGGCTCAGCACAGATTGAACAGCCTTGATATAGCACAGACTATATCAACATAGATTCCTCTGAGAATCAGAGACAATGAAGACAATGATAGTACAATTCTGCACGGGACGTTAGGAGACATGTGGTTTGATGGCTAAGAAAAAGGATCTGTCGAGCTACAAGACCCTCTTACTCGAGTCACTCGACCCAAGTGAATTGGGTACTTGACCCGAGCGGGTTGGGTATCCATAGGGCATCTGTTGGCTGACCTAATTGAGTTGGAATAGAACACTACTTGGTTGATTTTTGGATAGAATCCTTTGATTCTCCGATGTCGCCTTCCATGATCCTATTCGATCTCTTGAAAGAGTCATATCCGAACCCTAACATAGCTCTTCTGAGTGCTATAAATAAGAGAGATAGTCATGCTTTTTGATTAATTAAATTTTGATAACCAAGTACTCTGTTCATACTGTTGATATTCCAAACTCAGCTAGCCTTCTCCTTCACCCAACATTCTCTCTCTCTCTTTCCATTTTGTGCTTTTCTGATTATTTTGCATATCTTACCTCTCCATAATTACTCTTTATCTGATTTATTCTAAAGAACCCTACACGATTTAACTAACTCTAAAATTCATCTGCAAGTTTTCATGAACTTGCCATACATTGCTGGTGAACATAACCTCGTCAGCCTTGTTGATTTAACAACAAGTAGTTCGACCTTCGTATCCTCTATATGGCTTCGCTTCCATGGGTAGTGATGAAGTTGGTCAACACAATTTGTGTAGAATATGTGAATAAGAAACTAATCTAGATCTTGTATATTGGAGTAAGATTATCAATGCAAGAATCTAGATTAGAATAGGATTCACATATCATGCTCACTAGCCTTTTATGTGTCTCATCGTGTGTCTTTTAAAATTTTAAGTAAAATATAATGATATTTAGTTACTTAACCGTGTGTATTTACATCACTAGCGATGCCCAATGATGTCCAGCGTATATCACATGTCTAGTACTATATATTGAACAATTAACATTCTTCAATAAATATTACACGTCCAGTGCTATCTATTTGAAACTAAACACTACTAGCGAATTTTAATTTTAAGATTATGAAATATGATTTATTCAATAAAATTCTAGTGGCCCGTATCTATAAAAATTGGAATGCAACGCGAATGTGCAGGACACAATAATCGTATAACTAATAGACTAAAATGACATGGTTGTAGATTTTTTTGCCTAAATATGTTGTATCTCTACAACCTCCAACACTTACTGAAACATTTTGCGAGAACTCAGCGTAACATACTCTAGTAGTATTGTCTTAGGAAACTCACCCAAAGTTGCAATAATATACCTTTTATATTTTTATTTATTGAAAATAATATATAAACAATACTAAATAATATTTCGGGAGTATCTAATAATTTTTCGTACTTTATGGGCTTAGTCTCGATGAATTTATTAGTTTGGTAAATTGCCTTCCTTGCCCGAATCGACTCGGCTCGGCTCAATCACCTACCGCATCTTTAATAAGGGCACAATTGGAAACTAGCTTAAAAGCTAGTTTTTATTTATTTTTTATTTTTTTACATTTTTAACTAAAAAGTTAAATTGAGTTTTTAAAAAATTATTTGGTAACTTAAATTTTAAATTAGCTTTTTTTAAGTTAGTTGTTTGAGTAAAAAGCTAATTTTTTTGCTTTTTGTTCAAATTTGACATTTTTACCATTTTATATATTTAATATTAAAAATTATATGTATTTGATAGTTGTAGTAAATAAGTTATAAATACGGGATATTATTGTATTCTGAAAGTAGTGAGTGTTTGATTTTGATTATTTTGGAGGTTTGTGTTTTGATTTGATTTTTTGACTTTTTTGCTTTTTTATCAAGCAAGTAAAATTATTTTTTTTGTATTTTTAGCTAAAAAGTCAAAAAAATCAAATAGCCAATTAGGACTTAAGCATGTGTTTGGACTAACTTTTTGAAGGAGCTTTTTGCTTAAAAGCCATGAAAAAAACCACTTTATTTAGATTAATTTCAAAAGATGATTAGCTTTTTCTCCTTCAGTTTTTTTTCCCTTCTCAGCTTATTCACGCCACTTGTCATACTCAGCACAAGAATAAATTGTCAAATTACCAATATACTTCTTTATTACCGATTAAGCAAATGAAAAATGAGATGAGTAATTTTGTACATTAAAAATAAAAAAAAGCTTTTATTTACCCAAACCATAGAGCTAAAAAAAGCCTCACTATACACTTTTATCCTAAAGAACTAAACTTTTTTTAAATTTATTTTTTTGTTACAAAAAAATTAAAAAGTCAAAAAAATTTTTAAAAAAGTTAGTCCAAACATAGACTAATATTTAGATTAGTTTTTTTGGAAATATTTTTGATTAAAAACTTTTAAAAAAGCTTATTTATTTGGCCTTAACTGGCTTTTTTTTAATATATTTTTATATTTATTTTTTTTCAAAAAAAATTAAAAAGTTAAAAAACTTACAAAAAAAAGAATTAGTCCAAACATAGACTTAGTCTATGTTTGGACTTAGTCTATGTTTGGATTAATTTTTTTTAAAATTTTTAATTTTTTTTTTATAAAAAAAAATGTAAAAATATGTACAAAAAGCTACCTTAAAACAAACTAACTTTTTAAAAATTTTAACTTTAAAGTTAGGCCAAACATTCACTAAAAGTCAAGTCACTTTATGTGCTTTAACAGGAAAGGATGATTCCAGGAAGCTTCCTATCTGTTATCTTAATTCCTTCAAGAGAGGGCAAGAGAGAGAGAGAGAGAGAGAGAGAGATATTTAATGAGAGAAAGAAACATATACACGTATATAGAGAGAGAGAGAATAGAATAAGAAACAGGCAGAAAAATTATTAGGTGATTTTAGAATTATCAGGTAAAATTGTGACATTATTTATGTGTTATTTTATATAATTAAAAATATATAATTTATTTAAAATAAATTATTTTTATTTTTTAGTTAGTTGTCCAAAAAAATAAATTAATATTAATTTACAAAATATTTTTTTTATATAATTAAATAAAAGTACAATATTTTAATAAGACCCTATTTGGAATCAATAAAAAAGTTAGCTTTTTTTAAAAAGCTTAACTTTTAAGCTGATTTATTTTGAATAATTATTTTGCACGATTTTCAAAATAATTAAAAAAATCAAAAAAATTTCTTTTTTTTAACATTTATTTTTAAAAATTATCTCAAATATTTTTATTTTTTTATTTTATTTTTAAAAAAATTTAATTTTTTTAAAAATTAAACTTAAAAGCTATCCAATACAAGCACTAAAAGTGTATCATGCTCCCCTTCTACCTAATAATTACTCAAACAGACAAGTCCTGGCAGAGCAAGTCACCTTTCACACAAACGTATAGTACACTTGCCTCTGAAAAATTATTCCATGTCTCTCCTATATTCTCCCAAGTAATGTTAATCACATATTTGTGTGGTTTCACATATAAAGTGTTAAATTTTTTATAAATGTCTGATTTACATTACTTTTGTAACAATACAAAACAATACCAAAAAAATAGTACGAAAAAAGTACTTCAGGTCCTTGCAACCTCACATGTGCGCATCTTTGTGAGTAGTCGGTCAAAATAATTAAGATCACGTTTGATTTCATTAAAAAAAAATTATAGTGTTTGATATATGTATAAAAATTTTTTATTAAAAAATAAAAAAATAAAAAATTTATTACCTTTTTTCTTATCTTTTAATTCAAAAAAATCTATATACATTTCAAACATCATAATTTTTTTAAACTAAAATTATTGTAATTGCCTTGATTAAAAAATTAACACTCTTCACAAAAATAAAAACAAAACCGTGCTAATATTCCAAACATTATAACTTAAAAGCAAAAAAAATAAGAATCACAATAGATTTATAGTACACAATCTTAGCTTGACACTTTTTCCACATTTTGTATAAGACATTTTAAAAACATTTTAATTAAAAACATAAACAAAAAAATTTACTATAAAAAACTATGCCAAACACTCAAAAAATGGCGCTTTCAGCTAAAGGTCCAAAAAAATAAATTTTAACGCGTAAAATTCATCAACAAAATTTTTAACGCGTAAGGTTCAATTGTGTGATTTTTTTCAAAAATACCATGCAAATAGATAAATTGATCTGTTTTGCATAACAAACAGATAAATTTATCTATTTGATATTCATTTGTTTATTATACATATCAACACAGATAATGCAAACAGACAAATTTATTTGTGTTCTTTATATATACTTTCAATAAAACATATAAATTTATATGTATTCTTCACATGTGCTTTCAATAAAAGATAAATAAATTTATCTGTGTTCTTTACATATACTTTGAAGGTACAAATAAATTTATCTATATTCTTTATACGTGTTTTCAATAAGACAGATAAATTTATCTGTATTCTTTACACGTACTTTCAATAAAAGACAGATAAATTCATCTGTGTCCTTTATACATATTTTAAAAATACACATATAAATTTATTTATATTTTTTACATATGCTTTCAATAAAAATAGATAAATTTATCTATTCTAAGGTATTTTTGTTCCAAATGAATCTTGCGCGTTAAAACTTTTATGCGGATGAACTTTACTCGTTAAATTTTTTTATATTGGATGAAAAATAGTAAACGACCTATAAATTGGACTGTTTATTAATTTTTCAAAAAAAAATTATTATTCTTTTTTCTAATAAAGATAAACAACTTAAAAGTCTCGGGCCCTATTTGGTTGCAATTTTTATTTTTATTTTTTTTTCAAAAAAATATATTCAAAAATAGATAAAACACTTTTGTTAACATTTTTTAGAAAACTATTTTAAGAAAATTAAGTTGAAAAATGACCTAAAAACTGAAGATTTTGAAAGTAATTTTAAAATATTTTTGTTTTTCTCTATGTGGCATAACTTAATGCGATGAGAAATAACTCTCAACTTGGCAATCAAACGCATTTTATTTTTTCAAAATATTATGAAAAAAATTTTAAAATTTTTAAAAAATATTTTTTTGAATATAATTTTTAAAAATACAACCAAGTAAAATATAAGCTTTTCAGATATTCCAAACAGACCATTAAAAACAACCGTGATGATCTCCATCATCACATAAGTTTTTAGATTTTTTTTTCTAAAAACACAAAAATGTCAAAATAATTTGTTTAAAAAATTTTAAAAACACTAAAAACATGAAAAGAATAATTCAAAAACACTAATTTTAAAAATATTTTATTCAAATTATCACTCCATTATAAATAATAATAATATTTGTATTTGATAATTTTTTTACTATCAATGTAAATTATATATTATTATTATTATTATTATTATTATTATTATCAACTATGTAAAACATATTGTTCAATTTGAAGAAAAAGCCTAACTTTTTACGAAATCAACTAATTTAAAAAATATTAGTTTAAAAGTTTACTTATCAAATTATCTATTTTGAATTGAGTCTTATTTGTTTCAACAAAAAATATTTTAAAAAAAATATTTTTAAAATTATTTTTTTATATGTGTTTTGTTATGACTTTGGAAATGATTGTGCTAGTAAATTAGATAATATTAGAAGTGGTTGCAATGGCGGTGATGGTTGCAGTGACTTTCGAACTCCAAACTTTGGACCCATAGCTTCTTCGAACTCTCAGGTCTCAAAATCCCTAAATTCCCGAATCCTCGAGACTCTAAATCTCAGGACCCCAGGACCTTGGGACCAGGACCCTTGGGTCCCGGGATCCCACAGTCTAGACCCCTAGGATCTCTAGGGCCCTAAAGTCCTGAACCTTCAGAACTCGGGACCCTCGGGCTCCCAAATCCCCAGACTCCAAGAACCCTCGGCTCCCGAATCATTAGATCCTGATGACCTCAAACTCTTGGGACCCTAGAAATCTAGGTCCTGAAAAACCTGGGAATTCAAACCCCGAGGAACTTGAGAACTCGGACTCCCTAACCTTGAACCATTGACCATCTGAATCCTAAATTAGTAGTATTGGTGGTAGAATGGTAGTAATGGTGACAATGGTACGATAGTAATAATAAAAAATATTTTTTGCCGTTAAAAGTAAAAAATATTTTCTACCAAAATCAACTTATTTTCTATTGATTTGAAAAGTATTTTTCGTTGATTTTTAATTTTCGTTGTGCAAAACACTAGAAAATGTGAAAAATATTTTCAGAAAAAAAATATTTGTCAAAAAAACGGAGCTTTAGGCCTCGGTTGGCAGCTAGTTTAGAAGCCTCTTTTTTTTTCTTTTTTTGCATTTTTGCGTTTTTAGTAAAAAAATTAAATTGGGTTCAAAGTAGGTTTTTTGATAACTGAACTTTTAAGCTAACTTTTTAAAATTAGTTGTTTGTATAAAAATGTAATTTTTTTGCTTTTTGTTCAAAGTGAACAATTATACCATTCTATATATTTGATATTAACAATTATATGTAGTCGGTAGTGATAGCAAATAACTTGTAAATAAGAATTATTATTATATTTAAAAAGTGATGAGAATTTGAATAGAATATTTTGAAAATCTGTGTTTTTTTTGGCCTTTTAACATTTTAGTTTTTTTGTAAAAAGTGCAACATTGGTTTTTTAGCATTTTTACCAAAAAACTAAACCAAAATTGCTAATTAGCATCTTAGTTTAACTTTTTAGCTAAAATACAAAAATCAAAAAAGATTTTTTAAACTGGCTACCAATCAAGTCCTTCATTTTGCTGAGAATGGAGAATACAGTTAAATTAATTGAGATGAGAGTTGTGGGGAATAAAAATTCTTTCTTAACCCTAACAAACAAGTTTTAAGCCTAACCAACAAACATTGCTAGTTGATAAACATTTTAAGCTAATAAATATGTATTTTGTTGTAGGTTATTCTACCTAGTGGTGGGATTAATGTTAGAATTTTATAAAATTATTTTGTATTTCAAAATGCAAAATTTAAAATAATATTATAATATTTTATATTTTTAGTAATGTTTTTTTTTATATTTCCGTTAAGGTTAAATGTGACAATTAAAGAGATTTATTTTATTAAGCGAATCGTTTTCCTGTAAGGCTGTTTAAATTTAATCCCATTTAAATATGTTTGAACGGTTACATCTTTAAAAAGCAAAGGTTAAAACCTAAAAAGTCTTTTATGGAAAATTCGGTTACAGATACGAGTGTTACACCCTTTCAGCTCAAATAATTTTCATATAATTGGTCCTGTTTGGCTAATTTTGATGATTTTTGTTTTTAGTGATTTTTTTTTTAATTTTTTGATTAAATTTTTTTTTAAAATTCAGTTTATCTCAACAATACGATTCAGAAAAGTAAAAAAAATTAATCTAAAGATAAAAAATGTTCACCAAAGATGAAATAAGCAACTTAAAATTTGGCTTATTAGCTTATTAGCTTATTTTAAGTTATTTTTTAATTTTTTCTGAACTTTTTTTAGATTTTGACTTGAAATTTACTTTTCCGCTTTGTCTCAATGTAATGAGTCAGAAAGTATAATCGTTTGACTAAATAATAAAAATAATTTTATAAAAACAAAAAAAAATCAAATAAAATAAATAAATAAATAATTGTCCCAAATGAGGCCAAAAAAAATTCAAAAATAGATAAAACACTTTTGCTAACAATTTTTAGAAAACTATTTTTAAAAAATTAAGTTTTAAAAAAAACCTAAAACACTACTACTACTGCTGCCGTCGCAAACACTACCACACCATCACCAACATCACCGCAGCTGACGCTGTCACCATCATATTGCCACCACTCTCTACTGCCGCCACCACTAAATTCGTCGGAGATGAACAAGAAATCGAGAAATTCTTATCCTAAGTCTGAATGACTGATTCTGATTTGGGATTTTCATTTTAAATTTGAAAAATATCTTATTTGCTATAAATGTCTCATTTTAATTCTGAATTTAAAAATAAAATATTGTTATCAATGTCTCATTTATTATAAAATATCTAAATATATTTTTTAAATAAATAAAATATTTCATAACAAATGTCTGAAATGTCTCATTCTTCAAAATGAGATATTTTATATAAATAAAATATTTTTAAATATATAAATATATAAATATCTCATTATTTTTTATCAAAAGAAACATTTTAACATGCCACAACCACCAACATCAAACCAGACCACCGCCATCAGACCACAACCACTGCAATCACCACCACCACCACAACAACCACCCATCACCACCACCGCAATAACCACCACC